>APFE031588410.1:0-10081 GCA_000404065.3 Pinus taeda
CCAAATGATCTCCTTTGCTTTATATAGGCTAGCTCTTCCTCAAATCAAGGATCATGGGGCTCAATAATAATAATAAAATAATCAATACCGCGGGCCAAAACCATGATAACCCAATACTGTTGGCTAAGTACCACTGAGAAACCCCACGTGTGGGCGCTTAGCTGCCTTGGAATGTGTGCACTAGGGTACGCACCCCATGAATGGGTGACCCGCGTATTTGGACGCGGTCCCTGCACGGCATACCTGCGGGTACGCACCTCCTGAATTGTTCTCCTGCGTACTTCTTTATTTTCCTCAAAATGAGAGCCATGCCATGGGTGTTTGCCATCAAGTACAACATCTGAAATCATACCAGAACCATAATGCCAACAATTATTCTGTCGATTCCTATCATAGCAATGTGCAATATGTTTTCTCCTTTGTTTATCACTTCATGTATGTTTTTCTCCATCTGAAATAGTGTACTGAGGTTGTGGGTTTCACCCTTGTTCATGGTTGTATATTTTGTTGCTCAGTAGTAAAAGTACATGTGTTAGTTACATATTTACTTATGTACCTGTAATTTGCACATATTTACTTAATGTTATTTGGTGGTAAATGTATCCATGATTAGCGCTCCACGGTTTCTGCCATTCCACCTCTTCAATCTTCAATGCTTATCCTAGAACATTGTTGCTTAGGATTATGTTTTGTTTACAAACCCATGCATCAAATTCCCTCCTTTCTTTCCTCCTCTTAATGTTAATACAATGCCAATATTAAGGTTGCCTGTTGTTGTGATCCAGCCACCAGAATAAGTCATTCCTCTTTGAGATGAACTAGATCTACCCCCTGTGCATTTAGATCCTTGTATGTGTTTGAGTCTACTATAATGAAAGACTATTGAACCAAGCCCCATTTATTCTCTTTTTCAAACTATGTGACAATTGGAGTGCAATAGAAAGCCCTACTCATAGTATCCAAAACACTCCTCTCTGAAGATGTCATAGGCTTTGGTCTACAATCAACCCAGAGGCTGTCTTTGGGAAGCTTTCTATATCTCTTGAAGCACTTGTGCTACAAGTGCTAGAAAAAGTGACAACATCTTTTTGGAATTGTTGTGAGGGAACAGATTAGAATATTTTTCCCTGGGTACGACAAATCTTTACATTCCCTATATTAGGTGAGCAAGGGAAGTGTGGGTTGAAGATCTCTCACCTTAGCGACTCCACTATTTCAATTTTATGGTAAACATCCTGACGACTCCACTCTCTATATATTTGTTTGATCATCCTCACTTTCATGCAGCCTCATACTCGCTCTGATGCTAAACAACAGAAAATTCCACTACATTTGAACTTGAAGTCACTCACTTATAGGGGTTTTCAAAATGGGTTCCTAGATTGAATTCTTGGCCAACAAATTTGCCCCACTGGATTCTTCTTCTATTGTTGGTTATCCCAATCAAGTCCCTTCATATCTGGAATGGTAGCCCTATTTATCTAGGTTCAGTGGAAACACAGACAAAAGACCAGACCAACGCCTCAAAGATTTTCATGAATGCATGGAACAATAGGGTATTGTTTTTGAAGATGTGAAAATGAAGTTGTTCATGCATTCTTTATAGGGAGATGCTAAAGTTTGGTATAAAACAATACCTTGTGGAAGCATATATTATTTAAAGAGCTTTCACTTAACATTCAATCGGTATTGCAGAAAATATTGTCCACTGGGTGCTCTATGTGAAGATTGGTGTGCACATTATAATATTGAAAATATTTCTGAGGTTAATGATCCCGCTGAAGATGTTTGTGAGACTCTGTTCCAAGAAGATATCTACTCACATCGAGAAGCATTACCTAGTGATCAAGAAAGCGGAGAAAGAGACAACATCGAGTTGCAAACAAACCCTCAAAGATCTTATATGGCTGAAGTTGATAATTCTCCTTCTTGTGATGTGTATGATTCTGATGGAGAGTTAAGGGATGCAGAAACACAACATTATCAGTTATGGGAAGCTGCACAAAAAGAGGAGGCCCACAAGGAGGTTGACAAAGAGGATCCAATTTACGACCTACATCCATCAAATGGAGAATCAGTTCAAGAAGTTGATATTAAAGTTGATGAACGTTCTCCTATTTATGAAATATGATTCAAAGGAGGATGAGATGGTTGCAGATTGTTAAAAGGATCCACTTACAAACAAGTGGGGAGAAGACTACCAATAGCAGCTCCTTAAAGAGGAGCCCAAAGATGAAGAGCCAAGCGGTGACTATGGATGCTTGTTGTAGAAAGATTCCTCCCTGGAATTTGTTCAAGAAAGGGAGACATCTATAAATTTTTCTCATCATTTCCCTGATCCAATAGCTAACTACATGGAATCCTTCTTTGACCTGCAATAATATACATCAATTCCAAGGTATGTGTCAAACCTTTGGTCTGAAGCTCTTATGGGGTGCATGCACATGTTAGCCTTTGATTATCAAGAACACAACCCCATTATAAGGTTCAAAGAGGAGATTAAAAGGGTTGAGCATCAACTACCAAGTTGGGGCACATATCAAATTTTTTGTCCAAAGCTTTTTTATGGTACATGCCTGTTTTTGTTGAATTCCTAGAGAATGAAGGCATAAGGATCAACACCCAAATGATGACCTGGTTCCATTGGAGGGATGAACTCACTTAGGTGAATTGATGCCCAGTACATAAGTATGAACTGCATATAAATAAGATCATTAGCTGACCATTTATTTTCCAATTGTTAGAATTTACTTTTCTGCATTTTAGTTTGATGAGGAAAGGACTCCCTGCAAGTAAAGTTCCATGGAGATTTTCTTGTTATATAAGTGCATTATAATTTTTGACTCCATGCCCAATGGTGAAGGCTACTAGTCTACAAGTTCACAACACCTTGCCAGCAAGGCATTGTCCCCAGGTGGAGCCAATGTTGTCACCCTATGCAAAATGTGTTTTCAGTTGCTAAAAGAGGACAAAAGAGCATAGAGGTTTGCAACCGTCTTCCAAGCCACAAAACCAAACAAAGCTAAAATGGACCCTCTCCATTGAATAGAGCTCAGAATTAACTTTCCAACAATATATGGAACTCCCTAAATGGACTCTGAAATCAAAAGTTAGAGCAGATTGAAGTTGCCCTTTTGAAATCCAAAAAACAAAGAGAAAATGACTAAGGGTAGGGTCCCAACATATCAGAGGTCGCAAATCAAAGGTGCTAACTCATTGCAAATTGCATATCACAACATCAGGCAACATGGCATTTGGCGCTTCATGTAGCGTAACTCCGATATCAGCTATCGCACATTGACAATTTCTCATCAGTGGCACTAAGCGCATATCGACGATCCAATGAGTCAGGGAAAGCACATCAACAATCGACGATCGCAAAAACACAAACATATTACAAGTCGGCAATCGACGATTCTAGAAGTGCTAATTATGAAGAAATTATGGGAAAAGAACGTCGATAGTGTTAAAGCGGCGAGAGGACCAAAAACAATTTAACAAAGGAAATTAGTTGCAAAACCAGAAGAGGGCTAACTACATGACAATTGAAGTGCAGCAGAAAGCCCTACTCATAATATCCAAAACACTCCTCTCTTAAGATGTCCTAGGCATTGGTCTACAATCAACCCAGAGGTTGTCTCTAGGAAGCTTTCTTCTGAAGCACTTGTGCTACAAATGCTAGAAAAAGTGACAACAAGATCTAGGTATTGGGGAATCCAATCATGTTTGGATTGCTTAGAGGCATGATGTGGACCAGTGGTTCATATGGGATCCTGATATTAGTTTGCAGATGTCTCTATAGTAGAAAAGTGTGGATTTCTTGAGGGCAAGAAATCTTGGGGCGGGAGGATTTGTAATGTCCCAATTTTTATTTTTCTCCATAGTACAATGAGGTTGGATTTCCAAGGAAGGTGATGGTCAGGTCAGTGGAGCAGGTTTATGTCATCAGGGGTCCTAATGAAGTTTTGAGGAGTTTTTATGGGGTCCAATGGCATTCTCTTCGCATATTCATCATCATGAGCATTTTCGCACATATTATTTTTGGTTCCATGACTTTCTGATAATTCCCATAAAACGAGGTTATTATTGAGCATAACTTAATTAATTACACTCAAGGTGGCATTCCGAGAGGAATATTTGACAAAACACCTTAATGTAATAGCTCGTTGGAATAAGAATGAGAAGATTGACAAGATGGGATGCTGAGAAGTGCTTTCTGGTGGTCGAAGAGAGTATGGTGGGTGATTTACCATTTTCCTTGATTAAAAATGACTTTAATTAGTCATTTAATTAAGGAAAAATAATTTATTGGAGGAAATGGGCCAAAAGTGACTTAAGTGAAATAAATTTAAATTAAAAGGTCACTTAAGATAAATTCAATGAAGGAGGTTCTGGAATAATAATGAAATAAGATGCTTCTAGAGGCTTGGAGATCTATCCATCATGTCTATAAAGAGGAGGAGGAGGTCATTTGGAGACATCTTGGATTTGATATTGTTTCTTGTATGACAGGTTGAGAACCCGGTTCTCTACTCCATTGGTAGCCCCAACACGAAAACCCTCGGGTGATTCATTTGAGATTGGGTGAGTACCCATCTCCCCTTGGTGAATTCATCCAGAATTCATAGGAGAGCTTAGCAGTATAGTTCAGTTCAGTTTGGAGGGCCAGCATAGAGGTGAAGCATATTATCTTGGAAGCCATATTTTCATCTCAACTATTTTTTATTGTATGTGCATGTAACCCCAGTGTATATATTATGTATAAAGATGAGATTATTTTTGCTCATTATTGTTATTTACAGTTCTATGGTGTTGAATTTTACATGGAAATCTTCTATTTATGAATGAAAGTTCTGTGTGAAGAATTTTTGAGTTAGAATTTGAAGAAAACCCCAAATTGTTCCATTTGGGACATTACATTTTCATGAGTACGGGACAAAAAAGAAATAGAGTTCTTGGTTTTGACTCCTCCTGGGCTAGCTTACTTAATTTCTTGCTCAATTATCCAATGGACAAAAGGACTCAAGGTCTCTTTGTAAACACAAGGCAGAAAATAAAAGAGTTCAAAATTGATCCAACATAATCACTGAGCAGCGCTGCACTCAATCTTTGCTAAAGGATAACAACGACTGGTCATAAATCCACCCCAGGGTTACATTTATTATCAATCACTCTTTAATGTCCTGAATACAAACTAGATAAGGTAGTTTGTAATCATTCATCTTCAATATTTGCTTCAACAAACAACACACATAAGATCTACACAAAATATTACGACAATGTATTTTATAATGATCAAAACAAAGCATAAAAATAGTTGTAGAAACAAAATATTCTAGTGCTTAGATTCAAAGGTTGTTCTATTATAAAGGATTATATAAATGTTAACCTTGTGATGGAAACTCACACCTGCGACTATGATGACTTATATGCAAGCTATGTGTAGGGTTTATAAACTTTTTAGTGCCACAAACTCATATATCAATAAAGAATACAAGTCATGAAGAATCTCTTACAAACTTGATGGTAAATGATATTATGTTGGAGTACTTAAGCCTAGATTAAGAAAAACAATCTCTTTGTTATCATCTCATATGCCTACAAATCAAGTTTATTTTAGATCATAGTCATCTGATCAAGGTTTATAACTTCATAACATTAAGGTCCTTTTACAATATTAACTGTGAAATACTCAACATATAAGAAATTCCCACATTCCTTTGTATAGAAAACAAAATACCATTCGTATAAAAATGAAACTTTAAGGAATAAGGATGGAACTCAACCCTCAAATCATATCACAACCTTAGGTGTCATAAACTTCCAAATCTAAATACATTCATTCTTACATTCAAAGAATCATTTTAAACAAGCAAAACTAACAAATCCACACATTATCGTGATTTACTAGACTTTGGATCTAAGAAACAAATAACGATTCTACTCATTATACAAGCCACACTTTTAGATATAGGATATTAGTACTCATATCTATGCATTCAAACAATATATATGCAACAAAGAAATAGGTTGGGTTGGTGGGCCTAAGCCAACCAGCTCTTTGCCTCTAAAATACTAAATCACAGAGTGAAAGAGATTATAAATAACAAATAATAGAACCCAACATCATCCTTGTATTACGAAATCAACAGTCTTTTTACATGAAGCACAATAACATAGTCTAAGCCAATGGCCTTGAGAGTGGCTTACAAACTTAAAATAACAGCATAACGGAGTACTAATACCACTAATCTGGCCGAAAGCCAGTGTTAGCCTTATATATTGATCAAGATACAGAGAGAAACTAAAAGAGCCATGATTGGTTACAGAACAGAAGGTAGTGAGATCAAAATGATCTTCTATTTAAGTCGATGAGGTAACATTGTTTGCTGAAAGCTAGAATAAGTTGAAACAGTCTGGAGGAGGTCTCGAAGAAGGAATCCCCAAATATCAACCACGATCCATCGAACAACCAAATGGAAGGATCCATCCAGCATGCAAATCCCATGAAATACATCCACAAATTGACAATGTCCAACAATGCGCTCCACGAGCCCATATCACATGTGTCCATTGGAGATGATCTATACAACTCACTAGCCCTAGTTACAAGACTCACAACTTCATAAGTGTCTAGATCAATATGTTAACCCAATGTTGTGTGCAAAAGGGGTCATAAGAGTACAAAATGAAGGGCTAAAGGGGTAAAAAGGAGTATAATTGTAGCAAAAATATTCTCAATTACTAAGCCCAACATCTCCCCCAACCCCAAGATTTTGTGTGTGTTCACACAAAAAAATGAGGTTGATACCATACTAATAGATTCATGAAGTATTTATGTACAAAATTAACAAAATTTGGATGCCCTCCACACTCATTTTCCAATATTAATGTTTACCCCAACCATAATAAACCTTTGCATGTCTTTCAATTTCTTCTTCATATTTTTATTATGAGCTTGCAGGTAATAGGTATGCATATGCCACCTTTTGGCCTTCTTAGAATTTCTTTTGCTTTCACTCAAAAACCTCTCCAGTTCTTCTTGAAGCTCCTCATTCCTCTCTTTCAAGGTGGAATTATCAGATTTAATATGCCTATCAAGGATCTTATACTCTCTTATTCTTTGTTTCATTTTTCTAATCTTCTAAATCTTTTCCTTCAACTTTTTATTTTGTAATTCAAAGTGTAATGACTCCTGATAGTCAGTTGCAAACTCACAGTCACAAACAAGTGGAATTGCATAGGTTGTATCCTCATATAAATACAACATCAATTTAGCATTTTTAGAGGTAGGATTCCTTTCACAAACAAAATAATGATCAGTAGCTGTAAGTTTTGGAGGCGTCTTACCAGGACGTGGAGATTCCTCCGCAGGACTTACAACATTGAAAGGGACTTGATTACTAACAGGAAATTGCCATTCTTCTAGGGAAAAATATTATTGCATATCAGGTGACTCATTAGAAAAGTGAGGAGGGGATGCATGCGATGGGTTTGCCACTGGAATAATCTACTCATGAGATTTAGGGATGTCAATATAGGGTTTGTGAGAAATAGACTTTTTCTTAATCATACTTCTTGTCACTCTTTTCATAGGAACAAAATTTTGAAATATATAACTAGGTTCAGTCTTCATAATTACATATGTAATAATGTTTTTGTGTATTTGGTGTAATGAGAAAAAATAAATTTATTATTGTTGATCTTGAGACATGGCTTTCATGCTAAAAGAATTTTTTTAATAGGTCAAGCTCCCACTGAAAGCTTCTAAGTTGTTGTCATGTATGAAAGACCCATTTGGGGGATGTTATATATTGCAAATAAATTTATTTTAAGAGTCAAAAGACCCTCCATGACCTCGTCACAAGTGCTCAATAAGTCAACCATCAAAATAAGTTATAGACATATCTAGAGGAGATGTCAACCTATACATGATGACAAGTCAACTTAATGAAATGGGTAAGAAGACTATATAAAGAGGACTCAACCTCACTTGAAGGGACATCAATTAGGCATTATAGAAGTTCGATCAAGGGACAAGAGAGAGCCTCATACCCTAGCAAAGGAAGGAGAAACATAAAATAAGGGAAAACAAAAGTGTTTGGGTCTATTTTGGGTCTTCTCTCTCACACATGCGAACTCTTGCTAGGGCACACCTTCAGCGACAAAAGGACAAAATTACATTCAAATATAGAAGGTGTATTGAAGGTCAAAAAACTTGAAATTTCAAGTTGAGTTGTTGTAAAAGGAGCCTATATTCAAGTGAAGGAAAGAGGAGAAGGATTTGTCCATGTTCTAGTAACTTAGGCTTTATGCAGTAAGGTTATATCGAACCTTGAAGGAAGCCAAGATAAAGGTAAAGAAGGAAGCATCATTACTAGTCGAAGTCACAAGGAGAAGTGTGAAAATATAACAAAGGAGAAACACCTCTTAAATCTAATCCATCTAGCACACGTGGCATCTTAGTAGTTGCAGTGAGGCTGAAGATTACAGGTCTGTGATAGAAGGTTGAAATTCAAAAGAAGCCGAGAAAAGTGGTATAAAAGTCAATTTAACTATCATTGACTTAAAGAAGAATAAGAGATGTTCCAAGGAAGAATTGTGACTTGGTCTTGGAGAGGTTCTTGGTCAAGGGTCCTGGTCTAGAATTCATCAATTGAAGATTCTAGAAGAAGAAGAATTCTATGGGTTTTCCTCTCAATATTGGAGAGGTTTTGGCCATGGATTAAAACCTACATCTTGTGTCCCTTGTCTCATTGTTATTTACGATTTGATAGTTGTTCGATGATAGAATACAGTAATAACAAAATAAAATAAAATAAGAAGCTAACTAAGTGAAGTAAAATATATCACAAGCAGTTATCATAGAAAAGGAGAAATCACCTACACTTTCCGCCCCTAGATTGTTATGCAACCATCTCACAAATAGATAGATCAACGAATTAAAAATTATGCTCTTCGAGGGGGAAACCTTCTTTACATTACATAAATGAACAATTCTTGGATGATACAAATGAGAAAACCTCCTTTCTATATAAAGGAGTCTAAGGGGTCACAATATAATCAAAGCCTACATAACAATAATAATGAAAGGGCACGATAATAGCAATAGTGGGCTTCTATGGGGCACAATAATAACAATATGGGGACTACATGGGCACAACAATAACAATAAGGGGGCTACACTAACAATAAAAATAAGGGGCTACACTAGTATTATAAGGACCTAACATGTCCTTCTCCTTCAAAAAAGTGTTGTCCTCAACGCTTGAGTAGTTCTGGATGCTTCTGTATAAAATTATCATCCTCACATGTGGTATCTTTCATGAGCAAGTTATTCCACTTGATGAGATACTCTAGAATTGATCGATTTTGTAGCTCTCGAGTTCTTGTTTCCATGACTACTTCAGGTTCCAATATGATTTTTCCTTCCTCGTCAAGTTCTGGCAATATTGTTTGAACTCAGAGCTTGCCACCTATAACCTTCTTTAAGCATGAAACATGGAAAACTAGGTGCACTCGGGAAGATGTAGGAAGCTCCAATTTGTATGCCATAGTACCAATCTTTTGTAAGACCTTGTAAGGACCATAGTACTTTGGTGATAATTTATTATCCTTCTTAGCTTGCTTGAGGGAAATTTGTTTGTATGGTTGTAGTTGTAAAAATGCCTAGTTGCCTACATCAAAACTTCTTTCGCTGCGATGCTGATCTTCCTATTGTTTCATTCGATTATGTGCCAAAGTGAGGTTATCCTTTAAGAGTTGTAGAACTTGTTGTTGATACTCGATGTGATCTTCCACTACTTTAACCTTAGAATTTTCTCTTAAATATGATGTGATGGAGTATGGATGATATCCATAAAGTGCCATAAATGGGGTCATTTTTGCTGCAGTATGGAAGGAAGTGTTATAACCCCATTCAGCCAGAGGTAATCACTTGACCCATTGTGTTTGTTTATCAGATACAAAGCAACGAAGATATCATTCCAAACATTTGTTCACTATATCAATTTTTCCATTAGATTGAGGATGATAAGATGAGCTATGAGCCAATTGAGTACCCAGACAAGAAAATGATTCC
>APFE031588417.1:0-12256 GCA_000404065.3 Pinus taeda
ATCTCCTCACATTTAATTTGTTGGATTTCTTGTATGTTGTGTTTGTTGAAGATTGTAGGATGTAGCATTTGATTTGCTGTTTTGGGTGATATTGCTTGGTTATTGTGTTTACCATGTATTTGTGATTGACTTGCTGTCACAAGTATTTGTGATTGACTTGATGTCTCAAGTCTTTGTGATTGACTTGCTGTCTCAGTGTCAATGTTAAGACTTGAGAACTCTTCCCGCAAAGTCAAGAAATTGTTTATTTGAGTGTCATCATCAAACCCCTGCCAGTCCTTGACATTGTTGAACAGATGGCCTGTGTTTTATTTCGGCTGTGAAACAGTGATGAGGCTCAAAAGGCAGTTTACAGGTACTTGCAAATGTGGCCAAACTATGAGCATGAAGATTCTGAGCTCTAGGGATTTTGGCAATCTGAAATTCAGTGAATGACTTTAGTAGCTCAGTAGCAGCAGATCTGTAGGACCTCAATCTTTTGTCATTAGTGACAAAGTTGCCTTTCACTTGTTGGACAACTAGGTCTGAGTCTCCCAGTATCAAAACTTTTATGGCTTGCTGGGATTTTACTAGTTTAAGGCCTAGTAGGAGAGCCTCATACTCGGCCATGTTGTTAGTACACCTAAAGTTCAGTCTATAGGCTCGGCCTTCTGCATGGCTATTTTTCTTGTTATGTATCCAAACACCAGCCCCTGCCCCTAATTTGTTAACCGATCCATCAAATTCCAGGAACCATAAGATCTCTTGTTCTAGGGGATGCTGAATAATATCTTTGTGGTCTGGATTTGTGAGTTGAGGTTTAGGCTCTTCCCCTAGTTTGAATTTTAGAACAGTCTTTTCATTTGATGGGATTAATTTTGCTTTTAGAGCAGCAGTTTTTTCATTAAAGTCCTGATCTTTTTTGAGTGTCTATTTTTCATCATCATATAATTTGTCCTCTTGCACACTCTCCTCTTTTGACTCAACCAATGTTTCTATGTCAGGATTTCCTTCATTAATATGTTGATCTGTTTTAGTTATCTGGATTTCTTCATTACCTGTGTGACCTGTATTATCATTGAAAAGGATATATGAGTCTATGTCAGAATGGACAGCATATATGGGGAAGTTTTGAGGCTTTTCCTCAGTGCTGACCATGTATTTCATGAGCGACTCTCTATATAGTCTCTTGGGTTGACCAAAGACTGTGATTGTGGCATATGCCATGTCTAACTGTAGGGACCCTTGAAGTTTAGCTCCCATGATCTTGATAATAACATCCATATTTGGGTGGGATATCAGCAAACAACAATCATTCAAAGATTGTTTTATTTGGGTCATAGACCCAGGACTAACAATACGGTACTTTTTTCAAGCCTCACACTTCAATCTTGGCTGTAATCAAATGGATTAGCGTCCTTATATGCCTAGATATCTAGATTCAGGCCTCTTCCATGATGATTTGGGCATAGTTATGAGAGGCACCTGAGTCAAACATTGCATTGTGTCGTATCTTTTCCATGGCTATGCAGCTACATAAACGATAATTCCTATGTTGCTGCATCTTTTCCATCAACCTCTGGGACAAACACAACTTTGGGGTCTGTCATCAACACAGCTTAGACATTGTCTTTGTTTTTGAAGTGAATTGGAGGGATTCTCATCTGTTGTTTCTGATGTTCATGCTTGGCTAGCTCTGCGGAATGGCTATTTTCAGTTTGCCAATTTCAGCTTCCAAGTCAAAGGGTTTTTCAGATTGGACCTTAGTGTTGTGAGTAACCACCTTGTCTTTGTTTAGTAAGGTTTCTTGTTGATCCCTGTATTGATCTTGGGGCTTGTGTTTTTCATTCACCTCTTGAGGCTTTTTGCTTGGATTAGGTTGTACAGATGGTGCAGCTAGTGGCTTCTGTGTTTGTTCAGTAACTTCTTCAATAGTTACTTCCTTTGTGAGTGAATCAGTTGTATTCATTGGTTGTGTTACTATGGCACTCTTGGGCTGCAGTCTCTCTTTTGTTGTTCCAGGCTGTGTTATGTTTAGAGTCCTACTTCTTAGTTTGTACTGTTTATGAACTTCATAAACAGCTGTGTCATAGCCTTGTTTGAAGTCAAATGACTCACCTGACTTGGTTTGGAATTGTTTACTGTCTTCATCTTCATGATCTTCTTGACTTAGGAAGACTTGGTGCTCATCATCAAGGCCCATTAGGTGGATATGGGTATCATCCACTTTCTCATCTGAAGTGGATGTTTCTGCATAGTTTTCCTGAAATGGAGGTCTTATTTCTGGATCAGTATTGGCCTTGCCCACATTTGGGTTTTTATTTCTCCTAAAGTTTGGATTTCGGCTAGGGTTGTTTTATGGTGCTTCCCATGATGACTTTCTTTCCACAGATTCCACTCTGTCACCCAACCTCTTCATACCAGAGATTATTGCATCCAATTTCTGGTCAAAGGCTGAGGGTTCCTCTTTAAAGGCAACTCTTTTTCCCAATCTAGCCCTGTTCCTCTTAGCAATTAGGTTTGCCTCAACCGTGACAGCAACCTTTTGTGCTTCTTCAAGGGTTTGAGGGGCTCTTTCTTTCAATTGATAAGCCATATCAGGGTCAAATCCATCAGGGAATTTGTATAAGGCCAAATAAGGAGGAGGCCTTAAGTTTTGGGGTATTGCATTGTATACATTATTGAACCTGGCACAGTACTCCAGAACTGTCTCTTGAGGACCTCTCTTAATCATGTCATATTCACCAAGTATATGCAAGGGATCCTTCTTTTTCTCCCATCTGTTGGTGAAGGCTTGGTAAAGCTCATCAGGGGTTGTGATGGTATTTGCAGGAAGTGATCTAAACCAAGTTCTGACATCACCTGTTAAGCTTTGGACAAAAATTATCATCCTCACACTCTCATCATCTATCTCATAGTTCTCAAAATGATCCTGCATTCTCTTGGCATGCTGAATAGCAGAGTAAGGGCCAGTGGAGTCAAAATATGAGATTTTGGCTTGGTAATCCTGAGGTAGAGCTACAGGATTAGTAGGTAATTGCAGAGGTGCATATCTCATAGCCATATTCACAAGGTTTGGGGGATTGACAGGGACAACTGGGATAAGAGGAACAATGGGTACCACAGGGGTACTAGGTATGGCAGAACCTAGAATGTTGGTCAAGAGGGTATGTGTGGGGGATGAGGATGTGGGAGGAGGACTTTGGGATGTGGATGGAAAACTAAAGGAATTAGGGGTGGACCGAAAAAGAACCTTGATTGGAGTGGAAATGGGGTTGGGATAAACTGTCTCTGGGCTTAAGTCAGCAAGCTTATCTGGCCCTTGCTGATTCTTGATAATTTTAGGGATTGTATTAGGATTTTCAAAGACAGTAGGAGGGTTTGGGTCAATATTTGCCCTAGTGTACCGAATATTTCTCTTGGGAGCCAGTTTCTGAGCTATTCTTTTTGAGTTTTTTAGGAAAATTTGTGTCTTGCAAGGACTGGACAAGATTTTGCAAAGGCTATATGTATCTTGAAATGAGCATAAAGATTACCTGAATCAACTCTTCCTTGAGGCTATAGGTGTTGGTATAGAAGCAACTTCAAAGACTTCTTGACTGATATTCAGATTTTAAGTGTAATTTTAATAGACATACAACATTTTCTAAATCCTGAAGAGGTCCCCAGTGGAGTCGCCATTTATGTTAACACCCAGGTTGTTCTCTATGACTCCCAAGGGAATACGGCCGGGGTAACCACTAACCAATCTTTGGATTATAGCTTCTAGCCCAGCTGTAATCAGAGAGGGCTCTCTCTTTAAGGTTTGTCTCTCTTCTATGGAAATTTTAGGCTAGTTATGAAGTTTAGGTTTTGGTTTATGTTTGGTTGGGAGGATGTCTTTCTGAAACTTTTAATGTGTAGTTCTGCAGGTAAAATTAGTCCATTGGGAAATGGAGTCTGTGGCTGTTGGTTTCTTGAAATCCTGAGTTTGATGCAGCTGGAGTTACAGGGCCGTTTGGATACTTCATGAAACAAACTTTAAATTGTGATAATGGAGTGCAAAAAACAAGTGAAAAGCAATTAAGAATTTTTCACTAAGCTGGTATGTGAGAAAGGGATGTATTCCTCAGGAGAAAACTTGAATTCCTAAAACAATAACCACTGTGATGATATAGTGTGAAAGGGTAGCAATTAAGAATTACGCTTTCATTACTATAACTGAAGAACAGATATTTAAAATAGCTTAGATTGAGTTCAGGGTAATGTGTGATTAAATCCTGGAACTATTCTTTTTCCTTGCTATTAATTGTTTAAACATAGGCAACATGAAAGAGATATGAAATATGACAAATACATAACAAAGAGTTACAAGAGAAACTTATTGTGTCATGAGATAAGAAGGAATCGTGCAACTTTCAGCTAAACACCAGCAGAACATCAAACAACACAGAGCTTTGGAAATTCCATCATCCTTTGTATTACTTCTCTGAGAATTACAGTAAAAGAAGAGAAGAATAGATATGAGTAATCTATTACATCCAATGTCCAACCCCTGCTAACAAATTCGAGGGGGAATATATAGCAGTCTCATACAAAATATCTCAGGCATTGAGTCATCTGAGAGATAAATATCTACTTTAACTCGTACAGGAGTAGTAGATGAGAAGTTATTACAATATTTAATGAAACATTAAAGGCTCTTAGCTCCTGTCAGAACAATTTGACCTTTGGAGCTCACGGAGTCGGTTGAGCGCTTTGTTATAACTATTGATTGACGTGTCTGTGCAGCTTTGTCCTCTTGTAGCTTCTCAACCCTGTCACTTGTGACTGCTAGTGCTGTTGTGGTGGCTGAATACTTGTGCTGAGTTGGCTCAGCCTCTTTCTGCATACCAGCTGATGTGTCTTTATCTTCCTGTGTATGAAAACTTAAATATTTCAAAAAGCAATAACATAATTACTGACTTTGATTTAACAATAATTGTATCAAATTATCCCATACATCCTGTGTAGGCAATTGATGCCTCAAAATTGACCCCATGGTCTCATCTGCCTCTATGTACTTGTAAAAATGGGGAGTCTCATCAAACAAATGTGTGATTTCATTCATAATAAAAAACAAACTTTCCACCCTGTTGAAGAGGGTTTGTCCTGTTGCTGGTCCTGTTTGCGCTGATGTACTAGCTGTCTCTGAAATTTGATTTCCAGCAAAAGTGTTCACTCTCTAAGCATATTTTTCATGTGAGAGCAACTTTACTGATGGCTCCAGTAGGCTAGACAGACCCATGTTTTGCAATGCCAAGAACCTGTTCTGGAATTTGTTGATATCTGCTTGCATATCCTGGGTTCTTCTTTCCAGGGTCTGAATCAGGTTTCTTAATGTCAGGACCCTTTTGATCAGTGATATAGTCTCAGCCCTGTTGCCAATTCCCATTTTGATGAGCTGGGAGCTTGTTTTGTAATTCAGCACATTTATCATTTTAGTGGCAATCTCAGGCATATTGCCTAGAGATGCCCTTGCACGTTGGATCTCTCTGTGTGCTTTTCCAATGAGTTTTATTTTCTCATGGATGGCTTCAATGTACTCCCATTGGTCTGTGATGGACTGGCCAATATTGGCCCACAGGACCCTCTTAAGTTCAGATGTCACTTTGTCCAATCTGAGCTCTTTTTCTAGCTCAGTTATTCTTTTCTTAAGAGCCTTTACCTCCCTTTCTCTTTCAGCCACATTCTGCTTGGACTTGTCATATTTCTCATTTATTTTTGCGAGACTGTCCTTGGATTGATTTAGCTTTGACATCTGACACTCCAAGACTTGAATTTCATTCCTCAGCTTTTGCATGTCAAGGCTTTCAACCTGCTCTGTTGTTGGTGCTGAGGTGGATGGTGCTGCCTGTTGTATCTGCTGGCTGGGAGGGGCAGTGGTTTGAGGGATTTCCTCAAGATTTATTGTTTCTGGAGGAGGTTGTGAGGCTTGTCCTGCCTCCTTTTGCTGTAATGCTGCCTGCAGGGTAGCCTCTGATTCCTGGAGCTTCTCTTAGGTGTGGATGAGCTCTTTATATAATGTCATCAGCATAGCAACTACATCTTTATCTTTCCTGAGCTGGGCAATCTCTTCTGTTTGAGGATCAAGAGTTGCTGGGATCTTCAACTTTTTTCTCAATGCTGCCATATCAGCATCCCTCAGCTTCAGAATCTCTTGTACTACCTTGACATCTTTAGGATCATGCCCAAGCTCTATTATGATTTCCTCTAGAGCTTTGATCCTATTGTCTTTAGCTTGAGAGGAAGCCATTTCCAGCTCAAGTTGTGCAGTGGTGTTATTCAGGCTATTTTGTAGCCTATAGTTCACCACGGTTTTGTCTGCCAAGGTGGCATACACCATCTCACCCATTTGTTTGTGCAATTCTATTTGATCCATTGGGTGGATGTCTTTGGATACGACCTCCAGGTTGGTCTTGATATAATCTACAGGAGACTGTGGTTGCTGCACTGCTGGTGTAAAATGGCTCATAATCATTTTCCCCTCATGTGCATCATATGCAGACATGAGTCTTTGCTGGTTTTTGGGGGCCATTTTCAATAGGTGATTATATAATTGTAGCCTTAAAGGTTCATTTCTGCTTTTGATGTCCTTAAATTGCTACTTAATGCTTTTCTCACCTTCCCTCCTTTGACCTGAGGAGCTAACTTCTCCTCCTGCCACCCTATCTTGCTCTTGTTGGAAGGAGCTGGCTGAGGCCTCCATGCTGGGCAGGCCTGTACCTGAAGTCTGCCCCATTGGCATTTCTTCTTCTGAGAAAGGATTTAACGTTTGCTTCTTCTCCCCTTGAGCTGGTGAGGCAGTAAGGAGAGTCTCTCTGTCCCTTTTTCTGTTTACATCCTCCGTTTGAGGGGTTTGGAGGACGGAAGAGTCAATCGTTGAATCTTGCCTCGGAGGTGCCATTTCTGTTGGCTGCTGCTGTGTGGCCATTGGGGCCTCTGCTATCTGTTCCCCCTGCCCTGGCTGCTCCTTTTGCTGTTGTACCTGTTGGGGTGGCTGAACCTGTCGCTGCTGTACCTGTTCCTGTTCCATCTCCTTCTCCTTGCCTTTGCTCTGAGCTTGGTTTGTAGTTTGGACTGCCTGTTGATGTGCTGTAGAGGATGAGGCAGCTGCTCCTGCTTGAGGCCTTGGCAGAGAGAATACCTGTGAAGGAAGTTCCAAGTCAGCCAATTTTAGAAGATTTCTTCTAGCTCTCTCATTCAGTTCTTCTTGTGTGACCGGTTCCTCCAGTGTGCCCCTTTTCCATTTTGGTTGGTTGGCAAATTTTTCAATGTGGGGCAAACTTACATGGTCATAACTAGAGAGCTTGTATTTGAGCCTTCTGAATGATATGGAGTGATTAGGGTCATAGGGTTTCCAGAGGAAACTGGTCTTCAGGCCAAGGCCTTCTAGCTTTCTATCAGCGTCTTTCCAGCCTTCCCTCTTGTTCAGAACAAGGTGGTCCAATTGATTTTTCACCTTTAGCTGTGCCTTCTTGCCCTTGCCTGCGAAGTGTACCATATCAGCATTCCCAAATTGCCTGAAGTATTCAAGGGAAAATAGTCTCATGGCCACATATTTGGGCAATTTGTATGGGGGTAACTCACACCCATATATTATGATTACAGTGTAGTTTTGGTAAAAGTACCAATCCCCAATGCTGTACAATTTGGATAACTGTAGGATTCTCTGCATCTCATCAGTCAGTCTTGGAGGAGGTGAGCTTAAGAATAAAGACATGGCTGGGTGAATGAAGAGGTCTATAAATTCATAGTAGGTATATGGAGAGTAGGCTCTGCAATGAAATACTGAGGTCCAGTAAACTACTGACCTTGGGTTGCCTTGTGCATCTGTTCTCTTGACAATGAAGGAGAACTTCTCATGTTGATAATATAGAATTAGGTGGTAGATGTAGGAGTTGTATCTGAACACCTTCTCTCTCGACAGGTTCAAAAACTGCTCATGCATCTTATCTGATATGTATGTGGCATAGTCATAACAGATTGGCGTTTTGCCAGGGGAAAACATAGCCATCATCACCAGAACAGTTTCATCAATAAATTCAACTGATTTGTACCCCAAGATGGAACTGATCATATCCACAAGATCTATACCCAGTTGATTGAGGTAGCCATAAAAAATAGGAGGGTACAGCACAGTGTCTGAGTTTTTAATAAACAATTGGTTGAGCTTTGTGACTTGTGCATCTGTCAGCATCCTAGCTCCTTGGTTTATTAAATCTAATAGAGACAAGGGGGCCAATTTCTTCTGAGTTTTGAACTGTAGCATCTCTCTAATGGCTTCAGGGGTCATGTAGAATACAACTGAGCCTGAAGGGTCAAGCACAGCTCTTTGAATGGGGTCATAGAAGACAGCACACAGATGAATCAGGTCAGGGAATTGGCTTACCTGAGGGAGCCTGAAAATTGGGAGGAAGGAATCCCAAATGCCTAATATGTCTGTCCCATCCACATGTTTGGTCTTAAGCTCATTCAGCAGGTGGAGGTGGAACTTGCTGCGTGATGAGGAGTCCTCTGAGATTTGGTAGTCCAAGTCTGCCAAATCCTGCCACTCCAGCTCTCTCTGAGGGGCATTCAAAGGGGCAACATTGAGGGCCACAGGTGCAACTGGAGTCTCCATGATTACTTGGATTCTGTTTTGTATAAGGACTGTTGTTTCTTCGACTGAAAAATAGGAAAGAACGTTGTCTAAGTGAAGAGGTAATTGAGAAATGAAGGGTAACAGGGTGAGTTTACAGCAATTGGAATACTGTTTCAGTCACTTGGGAAGGCAAATTTCTGTCTTCAATAGACCTTCCTCAACAATTGAATGTAGGTTCCGGGTTTCAGTTCACGACTGCGCAAACAAAAAATGCAGGTTTTCAATGAAATTTTGGTCCCAACAGGCTCGGCTAGTGAATTTCGACCAGGCTTAGAGAAGACTTGCAGGGAGAAATACCTGGTAAATCGATGGGCTGGGTCACCAATGCAGGTGGGTAGGTGCGCCAAAGGTCCTCTAGTTGATTTTGAACACGCTGGTGCAATTGGTCGTAAAATTTCATGCAGAGGGTGCAAGAATAGTTTTTTGCAAAAGTGCGAAAAGAACACGAAATTTGACAAAATATGGCTTTTTTGGGTCTTTCGCGCCTTTTTTGGATGACGTCAGCATGACGTCACAGGGTGGGTCAGGGTCAGATGACGTCAGCATGACGTCATCAGGTGATGTGGCAGCCTATAACTAGTCCACGGGGGTAGTGAGGTGGCAGATAGGTGGAGCAATGGTGGACGGGGCACACGGTCGTGGCGATGACGCGGGCAGTTAGGCGGCGCTGACGCTGGCAGACAGGTGGCGAAATATCGGACCGGTTCTTATACGGAAAGGAATCTGTCAGAGGGGACTCCGATATAATTTGGTGGCGACGCGTGGACCAGGCCTGACGTCAGCCTCTAACAGATATCTGATGATATCTGTCGGACGTCGGGGCCGGTCTGATATCAACGTTAACCGTCGGATGGAAAGAGGTTGATCGGACGGTCGACGGGCCATTAACTTGGATGGGTGATACGGCATCGGGCGGGGATTAAAATAATATTTTCCATGGTATTTGCGCCCGGCGGGACCCTTAGGAAATTTTAACGAATTTCAATGGTTTGTAATGTATTTTTACAATGGTCGATGAAGTCCCGAAACTTTAAAAAAAAAAGGGTTTTTGATGTAATTTCATTTGCAAAGTCGCATATGCCTTGGGACTCTGGATAAATGGGTTTTTCCGCATATAAAGCTCACAAAGGCCTTAGACTTAGGATAAAGCGATAAAGTGGGTTTTCAAGGTGCTTTTGTCATTTTGAGCGGGTTAAAGGGTGCAAAAGGGTTTTTCCAAGGTTTTTAGGGCAAAATGAAGGGTTGGCTAGGTAGAATGAGTTCTGATGAAGACAAGAAGGTAAGGCTTGGGTTCTTGAGCTAACCAGGTGTTAATTCAATTCCCTAGTAGTGAAACATATGGCTATAATGCCAAGGGGGGGGGGGTTTTTTATTAGATGCTTAGGATTTATACCCTTGGTGTTAATAGTAGGGAAAGGGTAACATAGGGAGTTTATAATAAAAGTAGAGGTTAAAGGGGGGTGAAGGAGTGAATTACTAAGTTTTCTTTAAAACAACTTAGTTTAAGAGTAGATCAAAATGAAAAGAACTTTGCACAAGAAATGTGGCTTTTAAAGGCAATAAGGACCAATATAAAACCTTGAATTCTTTCATAATCACAACTGGTGAAGGGACGTTAGTAATGAGTGATAATAAAGGGAAAAGGGAAGTTAGACATGCTCCCTTATGTTGTTTTCCTTGTATTTGATTAGCAAAATACAGCTTGGAAGGAACACCACTTCCACAACCCCATCTACCTACCCAACTACTTGCCTAGCATTTTTTGTTTCTTCTTGGAGGGTGCACTTGGATTTGTAGACCCTTTTATGTGCCTTTTCTTTTCCATTGGCTTTTTCCTTTGATCTCCTATCTAGTACTACCCTTATTTCTTCCAAGGCCCCAGATTAAGCAGTTGGGAACCTTAGTTTCTCTACCTAGCTACTGATCTACCAAGATTAAACAGTTTGGACAGATTTCTTTCTCTATTCTACAATAGAAAATTGAAACATGGCATGATCCAGATTAGACTTTGGGACCATCCATAAAAATTTAATAGAGATGAAGGCATGTACACACCTTGCCTTTCCTTGGAAATATGGGATCTTTGAGTCAACAAAGCAGAGCATATTTGGCATTTGAGTTTGCCAATCATGAAATATGAAATCTATTGGTATAGGTATCCAACAATGACTATGTTTGCCCCTGGCAAAACTCCAATCTATTATGACTATGCCACCTACATTTCAGATAAGATGCATGAGCAGTTCTTGAACCTATCAAGAGAGAAGGTGCTCAGATACACCTCCTACATCTACCACTTTTTTCTATATTATCAGCATGAGAAATTCTCCTTCATTGTCAAGAGAACAGATGCACAAGGCAATCCAAGGTCAGTAGTGTACTGGAGCTCAGTGTTTCATTGCAGAGCCTACTCTCCGTACACTTACTATGAATTTATAGACCTCTTCATTCACCCAGCCATGTCCTTGTTCCTAAGCTCGCCTCCTCCAAGACTGACTGATGAGATGCAGAGAATCCTACATTTATCCAAAGTGTACAGCATTGGGGATTGGTATTTTTACCAAAACTACAACGTAATCAGAATATATGGTTGTGAGTTACCCCCATACAGATTGCCCAAATATGTGCCCATGAGACTATTTGCCCTTGAATACTTCAGGCAATTTGGGAATGCTGATATGATACACTTCTCACGCAAGGGAAAGAAGGCATAGCTGAAAGTAAAAAGCCAATTGGGCCACCTTGTCTTGAACAAAAGGGAGGAAGGCTGGAAAGAAGCTAATAGAAAGCTGGAAGGCCTTGGCTTGAAGACCAGTTTCCTCTGGAAACCCTACGACCCCAATCAATCCATATCATTAAGAAGGGTCAAATATAGGCTATCTAGCTATGACCATGTAAGGATTCCTCACATTGAACAATATGCCAATCTACCAAAATGGAAAAGAGGCACACTAGAGGAACCTATCACACAAGAAGAGTTGAATGGAGAGCAAGAAGAAGACTTCTTAAATTGGCTGACTTGGAACTTCCTGCACAGGTATACTCTCTGCCAAAGCCTCAAGTAGGAGTAGTTGCCTCATCCTCTACAGCACATCAGGAGACAGTTCAAACTACAAGCCAAGCTCACAGAAAAGGCAAGGAGAAAGAGATGGAACAGGAACAGGTACAACAGGCACAGGTTCAACAACCTCAACAGGTACCACAACCACAAAAGGAGCAGCCAGGGCAGGGAGAATAGACAGCAGAGGCCCCAATGGCCACACAGCAGCAGCCAACACAAATGGCACCTCCCAAGCAAGACTCAAGGATTGATTCTTCTGTCCTCCATACCCCACAAAGAGAGGACGTAAACAGGAAAAGGGACAGAGAGACTCCCCTTACTGCATCACCAACTCAAGGGGAGAAGAGGCAAAGGCTAAATCCTTTCTCTGAAGAAGAAATGCCAATAGGGCAGACCTCAGGTACAGGCCTGGCCAGCATGGAGGCCTCAGCCAGCTCCTTCCAACAAGAACAAGAAAGGGCAGCAGGAGGAGAAGTTAGCTCCTCAGGCCAACAGAGGGAAGGTGAGAAAAGCATCAAGCAGCAATTTAAGGACATCAAAAAGAGAAATGAACC
>APFE031588417.1:15466-34492 GCA_000404065.3 Pinus taeda
ATACATCCCTTTCTCACAACCCAACTTAGTGGAAAATTCTTAATTGCTTTTCACTGGTTGTTTGCACTCCATCATCACAATTTAAAGTTTGTTTCATGAAGTATCTAAATGGCCCTATAACTCCAGCTGCAACAAACTCAGGATTTCAAGAAAACAACAGCCACAGACTCCATTGCCCAATGGACTAATTTTACCTGCAGAACTACATTCCAAAGCTTTCAGAAAAACATCCTCCCAACCAAACATAAACCAAAAACCATCACTTCATAACTAGCCTAAAATCTCCATAGAACAGAGACAAACCTTAAAGAGAGAGACCTCTCTGATTACAGCTGGGCTAGAAGTTGTAGTCCAAAGATTGGTTAGTGGTTACCCCGGCCGTATTCCCTTGGGAGTCATAGGGAACAACCTGGGTGTTAACACGTGCCATCCCTGCATTTTGATTGAGGGCTCGCGTTTCGGCCTGAACTCTATAGATAGGGGTTTGATTCATCATCGGTTCATAAATTCTACAGGTGTGCTCATCATGGCCTCTTGATCTATAGAAGTTACAAAACAATTGTTGGGACGCCTGCATATACTTCTGTAATAGATGGCAGTTATATGTAGCATGCTTCCCTCCTATCTGACAAATCACATATCATAGTGTAGGCGCTGCGCTCGGTCCTACTTTTGCCTCTGGTCTCAATGGCATTGGCCCTCCTCCTGCTAGGTAGTTTGCAAAGACTGGACAATGGTCCTTCTCATGTCCTTGGCCTTTGCACTTTATGCACCATACCTCCTCGCGCACCTCTAGGCAAGTTGTCCTATCTTATTTCAAAGTCTGCATCTCTAGACACATGTTTTTTAGCTGCGCATGGATCTGTTGGACTCCTAAGCTAGGATCTTGTATTGGGGTCTGATGCAGTCTCATTGCGATCTCCAAAGCTTTGGCCTGGGTGGATAACTAATGTTGTAACAATGTCATCCTTAGACGCAACATTTATGATGCTACAAACCATGCACGGTGCTGCCCATCAGTCAAGGTCATGTTGGCTACCCTTTAGTCTCTGATCCAGCTCCCACGGGGTCTTGCTTGGAGGCATCGCGATTTCCTTAAACCCAATAATTGACAGTCTCCAATTTTGGCCTGCTAAATTCCCTATTTAGTGCAGCTTGGATATCCACGATCCCTGTGTTTGGATTATCATTGGAATGCTTAATGTACCATGTTAGTGCGTGATCCTGCAACGCGCTTACGAGTGTTTCCTTCTTTTTGTTGTCATCCGTGACTCCTTGCGCTTCCCATACGACCTTTACCACGAACCAAAACTGGTCCAGATCTTCGTTCCCTACCCTTTTGAACACCGAAAACTTTATTACGCTCGCCATATTGAACTATGGTGGTGGCGGAGGTGGTGTGGGCTGGGATGGGGGTGAAGATGGTGAAACTAGTGGTGGTCTAGGTGGGGGTGGTATGCACAGAATTGGCTGCCTTATCAAACTGATCGCACTTCTTGGTGAAACTTTCGCAAGCTCTTCCTCACTTTCTCGCCGAGGTAAAACCAAAGGGCTAGTTTCTATCTCTACACTACCTTCGTTTCTATAGATCCTCCCACCTCACATAGCCCCAAACATCAATTTATTCGCATAACCTGCTTTTCACACAGTAGCATTTTAATCCAAGTGTTAAAAGATTTAATGTACTTACCTCGTGGTCCTTTTAGGAAGCGTCGCTCTGCCTCGTTGTAGCTGATTGATGTGTCTACTGCAAATTCAGTGATAAACCCTCCTATAATTTGATCGAGCCAATGGTCCATAGCGCGCGCGATCTTATCTTTCGATGCTTCTAGTCTGTGCACCAACTCTGGAGTCCACACAATTGGTTTGTCGAGCGTACACCTTCCTTGAATGTTTGCTATCTTTGATCCACTCGTACAAATCGGAGGGGAAGGATGCAAAGAAAATTTCATGGATTTACATATATAAGTAGCGCTCCTACCACTGTTCCTTTGATACTCGCGGATTCATATTTTCCTGCGCCGCGAACTCATGAATCTTTCTGTCCTGTTGGGTATACGACCAAAGTCCCACATTGACTAGAAGTGGGGAGGATCATGGGTATATAAGGATGGACAAATATCTCCATTGGTCTGAGGCCTTTTGGTGGTAAGTCCAAAAGCAAATCCATGAGGGCTTAGGCCCAAAGTGGACAATATCATACGATTGTGGAGATATGTGGTGTCCAAAGTCCTTACAAGTGGTATCAGAGCCATGCCCCGAAGTTAGCCAAGTGGATGAATCCTTAGAATGTCGAACGAAGGTGGTGGGCCCCGGTAATATCCCAATGGGATCCGTAGATGAGCTCGGTTAGACAAGCGGATCTAGATCAGTGAGCCAGTGTCGAACTGCTTCTTGATAGATCAGACAGGCCCAAGTCAATGGCGCAGCTAATGGACATGAGCCGAAAACACTAATCGATGCAGATATCGCAAAGAAGACTGTGAGTGCCTTTGAAGGTCAACCGTCTAAGCAGAGACAAGCGATGTATGTGGTGTGCGATCATCATATGAGGGACACTAAGAAATTTCGATTGCATGTCTTTTGTGCTGGAAGTTTGCGTTTGTGATCTTCTATTTGTTTTGAGAGTTGCTTCACATGAAGTAGAAGGAGACAACGATGGCCCATTGCTTAATTTCTATGCAAGAAATTGCCCTTGTGCAGAAGCCATTGTGAGATAGACGTTTCAGCGAGGAATTTCCAGAACAAATTTGCATGTGAACGGCCTGTGTTATGTGTAATGCATGTGTGACATGCTATGTGCACTAGAAGAAGTTGGAAAGGGGAATTACCCATCCCTCGCTCTCAGTTAGACAGGCATTGTCGACGCAGTTGGAAGAGAAAAAAAAAGAGTGAAGGCTTTTCTGATATATTGCAGATGGACATTGATTCGCTTAGATCCTACCATGGAAAATTTATCCAAGCTAAGGAACGGCCATATCTACAACGACGAAGAGACGTGGTCTACAATGTAGCCAAACTGCATGAAAATCTTGAATAAATTGTGTAAGGATCTGCAAATTCCAATATCGGGGTTGATGATTCCCAGTGCGTTATGGTCAGGTTGAGGAGCCAATATGAATGCGATCGTGGCCAAGCCTGGGTCTGTGGACTGTGGGAGCACTGATTTTTCAGGGATGATGATGATAAAATGAGCAAATCATATTGAGAGAGGATGGGTCAGAATAGCAGCAGCATTAAAAATAAAATTAAATTAATGAAGTCAAAATTATTGCATGTAAATGGGCATATTACTGTAAGACCTGGTAAGGCATGTGTACCCCTCGGTGATCACCGGTAAAGTCTGGGTTAGACCTAGGTGATAGGGGGGATGTCAGGTTAACAATACCCCGAGTAAAAAAAACTTTGAGGGGGGTAAGAGCTAGAGTGAGCGGGATTGTCTCACTTAGCAGGTTTGGCTGGAGTTAGTCAAGGAACCCCAAGTCAAGGTTAAGGGGGGAAATTGTTAGGTAAACTTGACTCAGGATAGAGTCAAAAGTTGACGAGGTTAAATAGTGATGGTTTTTGGGACACATGGTATTGTCACCATGGTATTTTAGCCTGTGGTATTATATGTAATGGAGCCTATAAAAGGTTGGAAGGACTTCATTGTAATGCATGGCCTGGAGGTGAGCGGTGAAGGCTCACTTGGCCGGATTGGCCAGGATTTTGGCCAAGGATAATGAAATTTCATTATGATTGGGTTTTTCCCCAGATTTGGGGTTTTCCCAGATAAACATGTGTATTTATGTGTTTATGGTTATTGCTAGTTATATTTTATATATATTCCTCTCCGTAATTAATTTGTGTTCTTGGGACGCCAAGCGGATGAATCCTTAGAATGTCGAACGAAGGTGGTGGGCCCCGGTAATATCCCAATGGGATCCGTAGACGAGCTCGGTTAGACAAGCGGTGTGCTCCAGTTTCTTCATGGACGTATCCTAGTCCCAACACGGTGAAGAGGAGTTGACCTGGGATAGAGCAAGCTCTCGAGGCAGGTGGTGTTCCATGTAAGGCATGTGCTTCCAACGCATTGGAGCGGAGAATCCTGGTTGGTAGAGAGTGGACGGATGGATAATCGTTTGAGAGGAGGCTCGATGGTCCTTTGTTCGAGGGGAGGATTGTTGGGTATACGACCAAAGTCCCACATTGACTAGAAGTTGGGAGGATCATGGGTATATAAGGATGGACAAATATCTCCATTGGTCTGAGGCCTTTTGGTGGTAAGTCCAAAAGCAAATCCATGAGGGCTTATGCCCAAAGTGGACAATATCATACGATTGTGGAGATATGTGGTGTCCAAAGTCCTTACATGTCCAACCACCCTTCAATTTCTTTCTTTGTCGGATTCCAGTGACACAACATCAAACATCTCTTATGCAGATCCTGGTCTCAGCAATGGAACCATTTGTTGGCTTGATAGGGCCTAACCCGGGTTCAGAGGTGATTTAGCCAAACAAATCCCGGTACCACTGGCCCTTTTGGAAACAAATGTTGTGTGTGGAGTATGATTGTTCAGAGGTCTTTGTTTCAGCGGGATGTATACCCCAGGAAGTTTGTACACCCCTCCACGCGGGGGGGTGTGGGGGCCAGCGGTCCCCTGGCGGGGGCTCGGGGGCAACACCCTCGAAGCTAAAAACAAATGTAAATTTGCCTTGTAAAAGTATAGTAATTTCTAGTCAATTTGGGCCGTTCATTAGGCAGATGATCTGATGGTAGAACTTATGTTTAGTTGAGGGTTTTTTGCCCTAGAAGGCAACCCCTCTCTTTGTATGAGGGCATTGTATTTGAGGCTATAATAGATGTGTATTCTATGTGTGAGCGAGAAACAAAGAGGTGATACTGTGAGAGAAAGCAGAGGATATTACAGCGGATTTGCTGTAGGTTGCGTCTCTTCATTTTGCTGGATAATAAAAAGGAAGGACTGGCTGTTCGGGGTCGACTTAGCCCAAGCTGGGTTAACCACATATATCTGTGTCTCTCTTGTTTATGAATTTTCTGTGTTTATATTTATACAATATTTTATGTGTTCCATTGCTCCGTAATATATAATTTTCTAACAACAGTGCACAGAGCGCAGACTGAGGTCTCACCTGAAGTAGTATGGGAGGGTGCTAGAACCATGTTTTCACACCCTGGAGATGTCTGATGAGTTAAAGTGGTCCGCGATTTGACCTTGCGCACACGTCGCTACACACGCTTACTCGTACTTTGTATTCTGATATTCTTCCTTCACGCAACCCTACGTGGGGGCCGCACGTTGTTATTACCAAAGTCCTTACTAGTATTCCACTGTTAGTTGATTAACTTAGCCTATTTGTATGCATTAAGTTATACTTAGCAATATAAGTCATTCATACAAGCGCGCACAATAAATAAACAATATAATTTCAATCTATATCAAACATGTAATAACTCAAAAACAGATACACAAAATTAAGATAAAACTTCTATTTTTTATTATCTTCCTCGGTTACAGACTCGACTCCAGCCTGCGCACTTAGTTACAGTGGTCCGTGCACTCAGCTACGGATTACTAGGCCTTTGTGTACTCAACTACAGAGCCTTCTTCTAATCTACGACCCAAGACACACTTTACACTTAGACCCTTGCTCTTCGCTTCTACTTTGCTATCCCATACTTAGTTATCTTTTACACTTAGATCTTCGCTCTATTTATACAATCCCATGGTTCGTAGACCATGGGTAGGCCAACATTAGATTACAAAACTAGGATGGACAACCCTATGACTCTAACATACTTCCGCACCCGCAATTCGCGGGTATTTACAATATCATTCAGTCAAAGCATGGGCTTTGAGCCCCAAAACATGCCTCGTGGGGATTCCATGCCCAATAGTGAATGCATAGCTACTCCTTCCTTAGTCTTGTAGCTATTGCAGTATGATTAACGGAGCAAATATTTAATTGTGTCCTTAACATTAGCACTGAGATGATACACACTAAAGCCTACCATAGTCATTCTAGCTCTCCATTTTCTTGTAACTTCATACCTCTCAATCCTTTCTTTTCTCTCACAAGCAATTATTTTGATTGTGTCTCGGGAAAGGCATTTTTTTCAACATTCATATGATCTTTGTTATCCATTTTAGGTGTAACATCTAGAGAATCAAACACTGATGAGTAATTATTTAATGCTTCCATGAACTAGGGCAAGAAGTTTGTATTATTAGTGTTAACCTCTTGTTCTTGTAATATGGATACTTTAGGGTTGAGAGACTTTAGCATTCTCAGAAGACGATCACATGGGTTCTTTCTAGACACACTTTCACTAGGCATGTGATGTAGTTGGAATGCAAAGTTGACTACTAAAACCTCATTAGGATTTATCTTAAGCATTCATTGTTGGACATCTGATTCCAAATCCATATAGTGGCTTATATTTATGTTGGGATCTGATGCCACATTAAGACTCTCCTTCTAATTATGTGAGTGTGGACGAAGTGGTTTATAAGGCATTACATGTGCCCAAAATGTTTCCCATATGCAAGTTCTCGAAATGATGTGATGGCATCCTCCTACACATTGTTATTAACATTATCAATGGTTTTAGTGTTATGCCTTGTAAGCTCTCTTTGGTTTGTGCTTGTTATTTATGGTGTCCATGATAATTATAGTTCTTAGGTCTTACTCTTATTGACTCTCTTAGGATGATTTTATTTATTAAGTTCTACTAATCTGGAAGTTCTCGGTATGATGTGATGGCATCCTTCTTCACTTTGTTATTAACATCATCAATGGTTTTAGTGTTATCCCTTGTAGGCCCTCTTTGGTTTGTGCTTGTTATTTATGGTGTCCATGATAATTAAGCTGAAGATGTTTTTCACTACGAGGTCAGGGTGAGGAGACACTGTTCACCCTAACCAATGGTGAGTGTTTATTTTCGTCTTCCTTCGTCTAATAAAAATGGCCACATGGCATAAGGACAGTGCAAACTACCATCTCCGTTGGCCGCTGACTAAGTGGTAGACCAGTTAAATCGTGTCCCCACTCTCTTCAATAGTGACAAAGGCCTAAGATTCAATATCCATGCCGAATGTTGATATTACAGGGAACCATTTCTTCTATGAATTTTAGGCTTCATCTTCCGTGGCTGTGATGGCTACTGTAGAAGATTGTGATAATTTGACAAAGATCTTCGCCTGCATCATTTTCAGGATTTAGTACAAGGGTGTTTGATTCACGAAGTGTTTGAATTATGGAAACTGGGATTCAAGTGGGATTGAATGACACCCATGCAGTCTTTCCCTGGAAGTACTATTCCTCTCAGTTGTGAAGATGAAGATGATTCCATGTATAGTCCTCTGTTGGATTTAGAGTCAATGACAATGTTTGTTGCTGGTCATGGACGCTTAGATACTTCATTGCCTCAGTGGATGTGGGCATCAAATGTAACTATTTTCTTAAACTAAGGATTGTCAAAGGGAATAGAAGAGACTAGGCCCCTGTGTGGATGGAGTGAGGACAGTGAAAATTATCAAAGAAGGTGTTCTTTATTTGGCTTTCTACAGTGTATATTGTGTAAAAGTATAAAATACTAAAGGCCAAAACATTTAACTTGGTACAAATTTCAAATAATCCAAGGAAACGTTTATTCCTCTTTTTGTCCTTCTACCATTTAGTCCCATCATCTTTCCCAAATCTTTGCTTATGTTTAGGTTAGAATAAAATCAAGTTCATTTTGCATTAGGATGGATTCTGCCTTAGTTAAGACCCCAACACGAATTTACTTAACCCTTAACATTGATGTTTATCGACTGGTTAGTATAGAGATTTCACCATAAATATTGAGTCTATACACAAAATAGAACAAAATATAGATATCTCCTAGGGCATATTTTGTTTACTCCATCACTAACATATTAGATAAATCATAATACTCATAATCTTCTCACAGATCTAACCATTATTTTTTGTAGTCTATTTCTCATAACCTAGCATATTCACACCATCTCCATTGTGTACTCACATGATCTCTTTATCGCATAAGAGAATTCAACTCTTCATGGTACAAACCCATTCGTCTTATATATGTTTACTTAATCCATAATTTACAACAGTTAATAACTATTAATTATACTGACATAAGCAATCACCCCTCAATCCACTCTCCCAGCTCTTAATCAAAACTTTATAAGCTTTTTTAAGCCACTGACCTGAGATTTTAAGTCAAATTTTATGCTTATATCAAGACATTACAATACAATGTCAATCTGCATCTCCACACCTCAATATATAGTAAATCCAATCAACATAAAACACCCTAGCTGCAAGGGTATTCAATCTACTTGTTTTATGACAACTTATGTTAATAATAGATTACAATATATATACTTGTATAATGTCATCCTATACTGGCATTATTCACTCTTTCCTACATGTATTTTTCACTCTCTTATACTATGTGCTTATCTATCTCAATCCTGGTTCAATCTTCCTTGCGCTCAGCTTATGATTGCATACTAACCAACCAACCAAAAATCCAAGAATTTTCAAGTTCAAATATACAACTAAAAATTTAAAAATTTGCAAGACACAAAAACTCTTAGGTATAATTTGACAATTTTATGCCTATATAGTTTAGCATTTGGCCTTAATCCCAAGCTTTTCTTCACTCTCAGAGAAGTTTTATAGACAAGTTTCGATGGCTATAAGTTTATACATCTTTAAGGAAATTCCTTCATCAACTTTGTTTGCAATGGCAAGTTGATCATTATTCATCACCTTAGCACTTAATTGGCAGAGAAGTTTTATAGACTAGTTTCCATGGCTATAAGTTTATACACCTTTAAGGAAATTCCTTCATCAACTTTGTTCGCAGTGGCAAGTTGATCATTATTCATCACCTTAGCACTTAATTGGCATATTGCATCCATAACATCTATGAAGACTTGTTTGGAAGAAAATCTCAAAGTCCCTCAAGCATTACATGAAGACAATATCTACTATGGAATAAAACCTTGAAAATCCTACTTGTTTCTCCTCTACAACCACTTCTATCTTATTATACTTTATTCGTCTAAGCTCATTATTATTATACTCCTTTTGAAGGAAACCTTCTACTAGTATTCAAAGTTAAAATCTTTAAAATGCCTTATCATTTTCAATGATGCTATCAGTTAATTGAACACCCATTTTTCTCCCACTTAAACAGTCATCCACTCTTCCTTAATTAGTGTTTCACTTTCATGGTAAGTCCAACAGAATCCATGTAACAAGTAGCTAATCCCCAAAAACAAGTTCAGTTCGTCCAATCGATTAGGTGAGTTAGTTATCTGCCAAACTCAATATCATGTGCACACGGGGATTAATGACCTCTTCAACTTGGGAATATATTTGGGTTTCTACTTTTTTTCATCTTTGGAAAACCAACGACTATTACTTCTCTATGCTCTGTTGAAAATTGTTCTTTTACAAGATTGATAGTTTATTTGTTTGCTTAAGTATCATTTCCCCATGCTTAATGATTCCTCAATGCACTTCTCTTTGTTGTATAACTTTTGTCACACTATTAGAGTGGTGTGTCCTAGATCCAAATTCCAACTAGTACCATGAAGTAAAACTTGATGGTACTATGAAATCCCCATCTCGAATGCACAAACTTCAGCGGTTGCTATGAAATCCCCATCTCATTCATCTCATGTCCAACCAAACAAAAACTTACAACATTGGTTTTACATCTCCTAAAATCCACATCATACAAGCACACATCTAGTGAAAGGCAAATGGTTTTTACCCAATATTATAATTCTAACAAATCGTGCAAATAACCAGAGATTTAATTAGTGATTATTCCTAGCAAACTGTATGGTCCTAAAGCCACCTCATAACACCGATCATTCATGAGTATTGTTTTTGGATTTTATTTTTTAATCCACTACAAGACTACCATTGGGAAAATCAATGAGAGGTTTCAGAGTGCTTGTTGAATTCATAGAATATTGAAGTGTTCAACGACCATTTTATCGTTGGTCATTGTACTGAAGAAAACTAAAAAGAGTATTGAAGGAAAGGAGCCCAATATATAAGTTCCAACGCCATTTCTAGAAAACCTTAAGATCCATTATCTACATATACAATATATAGAATATTGAAATTCTCAACAACCATTACAATTGTTGGACTTACAGTACTCTAGTAATAAAAAAGAGTACTGAAATAAATGAGCCCGATATATAAGTTCCACACCATTTCTAGAAAATCTTATGATCCATTATCTACATATACAATATCTAGAATATTTGAATTCTCAACGACCATTACAATCGTCATACTTACAATACTCTAGCTGGTAAAGAAAGTAATCAGAATAACAGCTGGTAAAGAAAGTAATCAAAATAACTAGAAAAACTAGTTTTACTAGAAAAGTGCACTTCGAAGTCAGTAAGATTCAAGGCCTAGATAGTTAGTTAACACAAGACTGTTCCAAGGATCAAATTCCTTAATTTACCAGGGATGAAATTCCTTACACATTACAAATATAACAAAATACTCAAGTCATTTTCATGCAGGTTGTGGTCAAGAACTAAATCAAATGAGTCATCTTTACAAAGACTTGGGTTCAACCCCGCCAAAAACACATTGCTTTGCTAACAAAAACAACTATTTGTGCTATCTTGTGATACCTCATAGTCCACTGAGCCTTGGGGGTTTTTCCTATGTAGGAAGACAAGACCAAGTGCAAGACCTGGGTGCTTTTGTTGGAATAAAAATCCCTCAAATATAACTCATCAACCAAACATTTTTTGCTGATGAGGATAATTCCCCAAAGGATATTTAACCAACTAAAAAATACACTTTAGAGTACACACTCCACACTTATTGGTTAGATAAAAAATAATAGAGGGAATCCTTTCACAACTCTAACCATTATCTCTTCCACTCAACATTTTTTTGGATAACATGTTGAAATCCACACCTATTTACATCCTACCTTGCAGCATCAAAGCATGTAAGTTTCCTTAATAAAATAAACACATTATTGCCAATCACTTTTATCTTTGGGTTTTCATCAACAATCACCTGACATCTATCTTAATATCTTAGTCGAAGTCTCACCTATTCGTTAGATACAATGCCACTCGATTAATGTACTTAATCGTTTAGAGTTCTACTACACAAGTTACCATTCTAGAACTCTTAATCCATTCTACACATTTTAGATTTTTCCCGTCAAGGAAATGTTGGCCTTTTCTACATTATTACTGGTACACTAATCTAATGTTGGTTTATCTCAACATAACTTGATTTCCATGCTTAAGCCTATGTCACTTCTTTTCTCGCTCAATTCCCTAGTAGCTTCATTGCCAGACATGTATAAGCCACGTGGAAAATATTTCTTGACTCAACAAAACCTCCTGAAATCCCTCAGCATTAGCAAAGCCCTCAGGGATTTTGCTAGGAAAATTTTTGGAATGCAACTAGACCTAAGTCGGGGTTATAATCCCTGCAAGCACATCCATACCAGAACTTGGCTGTGAGGTACACTACTGGAAATTAGCAATGAATACTTACAAATTTGTGTCACTGGGGTTACTAGGAATAGTCCCCGTATATAATAGATAATTATAGGGCAAACTGAGAACCTACAAGCTTCCCAAACTCCCAAAAAATGATGGAATTTTTGTCTTAAGGTTGGGGTTATAAAATGACAAGTTGGAGATTTTTTGGGAACCCAATATATCATTACACAATCTCAAACTAGTGGATTTGTTCAAAAGATTATTGTTTAAATATATCCTACTTAAACTTGTCAAGTTTCTGAAAATAATCATAAATTTATAGTGTATATTTACTTGTTTATAAACAGAGCTTTAAATCATATCACCTAAACATACTTAAATACAAGCAAAAATAGGCATCGTAACATGGCTCAGCTAGTTCACACACACAAAGTATGCCATTTTCAGATTTGTTGAAGCTTCTTCGGCTCTAATTACCTTCAGTTATTGGGACAAGATCATCTCTCAATTCCTGAAGACAATATGGTTTAGTACTCTCAATATATGAATCTATTCAATATTGAGTCTTGTGCTTGGTAAGTTATGTCCACTATTTTGCATTAAATTTTTTATTTCTAATGTGTGATCCCATTTTATGATATTCTAACAGGAAGGTAAAGGCCACACAGGGTTGATGGTAATGTGAATATCTTTTATACACTAGTAACCCTGTTGAGGAGGCATTGCAGTTGTATGGATACCAGAAAATCCATGTCAAGGAAGAGGTATGTCGGATGCACCATTTTTGAGAGTATCATGACATAATTTACATTATGAACTTTCATGACTTAAATTACTATTTGATTTTGTATTAGGTAACTATTGGAATCCAACGACGATGTGTTGGGCACTCCATAGATTGAATGAAAAGGAGGGGCACCTGAATTTCAATACCAAAGAAATTTACCCTCAGTCCATTCACGTAAGCATTTGAAAAGAGAATCGATTATGACCAAACCTGGAGAGATTTCATCACTCTCTCCCTCAAAGCTTTTGCAGTAATTCGATCAGTGATTTTTCAGTATAATTCTTAAAGCTTTCCATAATATCAGGCAGTGCTACTTCAAACTTTGTCCTATATGCAGAAGAATTTTTCACGGGATCACTACTATTGTGAAGAATATCATAAACTAAAATGAGCCTTGCAACTTTAGTTGGAATATACGTCTCCTTTAGAGTTAAAGACTCTCTAAGTAACTAAAAAACCTCGCCAATTGCATCAGCATTGTCTAGAGCAAACACCATTTCTTCTTTTACCTGATTCCTCTCCAAGGTTAAAACACAAATCTTGTCCTCAAATTCATCTCTTTGTTCCTTTGTTAAGGAGCGTTCCTTATCCACTCTCCTGGTCCTTCTAGTAGCATAAATTACAGTTGAGGCTTTCACATGCTCATGAACGTGTTCATATTTAACCACACAAGTGGGGGAACTTAGATGTATTCTGAATTGATAAATAATATTTTTGTGGAAATATGTCTATAAGAGTTATTGCTTGCAATGAAAGATGTTTGTTTTTTTCACAAGCATGAAACAAATCATATTACAAAAATTCGAGGTAGGGATTGCTTTAAAAAGTGAAATTTTAGCATACCTTTAGGATGGGTTAGTTCCTATGGAATCATAAATCACCTAAATATTCATTGTATTTAGGCCAAAAAAAATAAATGTATACCAAACTAGAGAAATCAAAGCTGCAGGTATAGTGTTGAGATTTGGTTTTGAAATGCCTTTGGACTATATAAGTTTTCAAGTCATTTCTAGAAAGGACAAACCATAGTCTTTTAGGTGTAGACCCATGATATTATGGATTGTTTTCATAAAATTATAAAACGCGTAGAATCTGAATCTCAATGTAAGTTAAAGGCGCTTGATCTTCATACATGCTTTGTTTTCATCATTATTATCCTCAACATGTTCTATTATTTAGAGTGATATTTCGTGAATTGGCAGACGTGTTTTCCCAGATTTTTGTTTTTATATTGCCCACAATTGGAATCCTGCAGCATTTTGCCTCCTCTACTTCCCTAGGCTACATGTGTTAAAGAGGGCACAAAACACTAATGATATGTTCTTTCACCATAAGTTCCCATTTTTTGGATGGATTCTGTGGACATTTTACGCATCCCAATTATGTGGTAGGAAACAACGTTCCATTATTCATTTTTATCATCTCTTGTTTCTGAGTTCGCATGCTTCTATTGTACTAGTTCATTAAGACTATTTCATGTAAAGATTTAGTTGAGTGGTTTTACATTTTATTTCCTTTGAGAGCACAAATACCACAGCTGTGTCATTTTTATTTCCTTGGTTAATATATTGCATCATTGTGTTTGATAATTAATTCATTATTATTTTATGCACAATAAATCTCTATCGAATAACAGAGAAGGATGACCTGGTTGTTTTAAAGAGATATAATATGAATTTATTAAAAATTCATAGTGCTATTTCGATTCTCATCTTTCTATTTCACTTATTTAGAGAAAACTATATATTCAAATACAAACTCAATTCAAATCAAAGAAGAATAGAGAATCCTAATTATGAAGATGTTTCTCTCTCCAGACCTTGCAATGACATTATATTTCTGAAATATACTTGATTTTACTGATAATAACCTGGATTTATATACTTCTTTTATCACCAAATTAACATCATGGTAAACATACAAATATCCTATGAAATATGACCTAAATATGATTCAAAGAATATTACCTTTAGTCTAAGCACGTGGTAGAGTAATTTCTGAGGTGTGAAGTTTTATTAGAGGCACTGTTTGTTTGTTTGTTTGGTTAGAAAAGGGTTTTCTATTGCTTTTATGTGACTTTCAATTTATCATATGTAGCCTGTTGGGAAATGGGAAAGAATAATGTATGACATTTACCTTGCAGAAATTCATGTTGAACGAAAGGATATAGAGTTTAACCAAGCTACAATTTGCTTTGGTAAACGCAGAGGGACATCTTAAAAAGCTACCTAAGAAGACACCATATATAGAGTTTGAACATGAGTAATATATAGTTTTTTGTTTTGCAAATATTTTCTTTTTTCTATCCAAGATATCACAACAATACAAATATTGATATTGTATAAATTGCTAGAGGACCTTCTTGAGGTCAATTTTTTTGATGTCATACTTGGTTGATACCTTTTCATGACTGAAAAGATTTAAATGCAAATTAATATTTTCCCGAAGCAAATTAGATTCAATGTTTATAGACATAAAAGATAAAAGAAATGTCAATGCCTTCATTGGATTATTAATTGATTATGGTGTGTGTACGTTACATGAAATGTGATTGGAAAAATGATGGGGAGAGAATGTAGATCACGTCTTGGATATGTTTCATTTTCTATTGGAGATCTTTTAGTAACTTGAGCCATCGATTTTGGAAATGTTTCTAGTAGGTATTCCTATGGTTTTTAATGTTGTGATTATTTCATCTCATAATTATTTTGGGAAAGAAAATGTTTTATGAATCCCTGATAAGACATTGATGGACAAGTAAATAATTTTTTTATAGTTGCAATGTCCAATTCATGATATCCTCTCTTTATTGTTTGATTGTATTTTGAACGTTTATTTTAATTTTACTTTGTATTTTAACTATGAAATTAAAAATACTTGGTATCATGTTTGTTTAAAAAACAACCAAAGCTTGCAGATGAAATTAGTATTACACGATATTGATTGAAATATTTTTAACTGTTTTGTGTTGAAATATTTTCATGACTATTAGAAAAGTTTACTTCCATGTTGTTATTTGAGCACATGTTTATATAGTTAACCAATTTCACGTGTTAGACAATAAATTGTTGTTGTGAATAAAAAAAGAAGGATTATACATCACATGACTTCAAAGTATTTGTTTTCACAAGTTATTTACAGCTTGAGCTTTTTAGCATGTAACTTAGTTGGCATGATTGTGCCTAAGATTTCCTTGAAGGTTAAATACTAAGTTACTAAGGTGTTTTTTTCTATGGTGATGTTTATTTGTTTATACTGGTCATCTGGGCACATAGTGGCCATTATCTCTCAGCTAAAGAAAAATTGTTCGAGTTTATTTCTTTTATGGGCAATGATGGCTTTCACATTGTTGATGTTGAGGTATATGTTATATAAATACTTTATAGTCTACTTTAGTTTATATTTTAGTGTTTACTGTTTTTCGTGTCTTACACTCTACACTATATCTTATTTTGTTTTCAGAAAATGAACTAAGTATTGATGGTAAGCAACAGGATTTGAAGCAATAAGAGAACACTAACATTGGAGCGACAAATGCAAAAAGAGAGATAAGAGAATCGCTCTAGTGATACACTTAAAGAGAATATCCAGCATAAGGCACACACATAGAGACTGATGTTCAACTATTCAGAGTTGTTGAATTCACCTACAATGGCTTGGCAACACAATGATAATGTTTTATAGCGATGAAACAACATTTCATGTGTAAATTGTAGTCCAATCAATGTTAAGTTAGAAACTCATACTGTAATACTTAACATTTTATACAATATAATTTGTGGTTGAAATTATTCATGGTAACACTTGATATTGTTTAGTATTTTAATTAACAAATGTAACTTTTCATTTTCATATTAGATGAACTAATGCACATTGTATGACATTTTCTAATTTAGTCACAAAATCATACTGATTAATTTATGTTGATTAATAATGAACACATAAAATCACTTTAAAACTACTAAAATAGTAGTTTATATTGATTAATGATGAACAAAAAGAAAATGAATATACAACTAAATCAGTAATTTATAATGATTATTAATAAAAATAAATTAAATGAATATAAACCACTAAACTATCTATTTATATAATGAATATGAAACTACCAAAAACATATAGATGACTACTACAAATGATTAATTTGCGATTACAAATGAAAACTAAATTTTGCATATATTCTACTATTAGCAGCTAATTTATATAATGAATATTAAACTACCAAAAACATATAGATGACTACTGCAAATCATTAATTTGTGATTACAAATGAAAACTAAATTTTGCATATATTCAACTATTAGCAGCTAATTTACAGTATCTTATAACACGAGAAAAATTTAGCCATATTTCTTTGGTCATTAATTTGTTTCAAACGACGAATAAAATTTGCATATATATGACTATTAGTAGCTAATTTATAGTATCTTATAACACGCCAAGCATTTTTGTCATATTTTTTTGGCCATTAATTGGTTTTGTTGGGTGATCATATAGTAATATATTTTGTTATATATTTGGTGATTAATTATGGAAATTAATGACTAAATCAATGACTAAATTAATGATTAAATTAATAAATAAATATACTACGAGACGATAAAATTGAGACAACCAATTAATGATTAAGCTAAAAACGACTAAAGGTTATTCGCATTATAAGACACTATAAATTAGCTACTACTGGTCACCAACTAAAAAATGGTCGTTTATATGAAAATTTTAGTCGTCGTTTTAATAACTAATTTTCCATTTTGTACTAGTGTAAAGGGAAACCATTTTTTTAATTATTATAATTTACCATGGTGTGAGATCATAGTTTTCCTCTTAATGTTGCATGTGTCGACATGGTTCTTATGCTATTGAAGGGTTTCACAGACACTACATGTTTTCAAAGAAACTTTATTGATGAAATGGAAGAATATTGATAAATACTCCTAATTGGGTCGTAAGTCTTGAATTATTTTCTTGATGATGTTTAACTCATTAGTAAATTATTTGATGTTGGCATGCTCTACAAGGATTATTCGATCTTCAACCCACTTAATCATGTTTGTTATTCCATGGAGTGTCGTGAACCTCCGGCCCAAGGTTTTCCATTATGTATAGTTTTGTCAACATACCTTCTCTTGGGTTAGGTAAAATGACCACTTTAATTGCAACACATTTTCTTTGTTGATTTATTTACCCTTGTCGAGGTTTTAGAAATTTATTTGAGTTTATATTTTAGTATTAGACATATGGGGTTTCCACAATACCCTTGTTTATCATGTTTCCATAATACAATTCTCTGCGATGTTCCTTTATTTGTTGCATTTTCCTTTATTTCAACATTATCATTTCCATTTCCAACTTCAAATAATTTGAAATCACTAAAAAATTCCAAATTCTTGAATTTATATAGTCCATAGAAATTACAACAAAGTCTTGAATTCGAAGGAATCAATGTAGTTTGCTTTAAATAGTGCAAGTTATTGTGCTTAGTTTCATGTTGTGTACTATTTTTTTCTTAAAATATAGGATATATTAAATATCTTAGGAACTTTCTTTGGTTAGCTGGTCTTTAAATTGTTCTATCTTTTGATATTATAGGGTTTCCAATTTCTGTAAAATAAAATATCAAGATGTTAAAAGTCCCTTAATTTTGTTCACACTAGAGGTTTCTTCGCAGTGTTACAAAGCTTGATTTTTGTTTTGTTTAATAACTTTTTATTTTATTTTTATTTTTTAACTATTTGACTCTACAGGTTAATATTATATTTTACCTCGGCTCAGAAGATTCTTACTGGAACATAAGAAATGTAATAATTAAACTTTTTGTTTATCAAAACTCCTAAATATATAATGAAATGGAGTTTTGGACATGTAAGTTAACAAGTTTTGGGTTTAATAGAATCAAATTTCAATTTACTACATGCTTGTTTGTTCTAATTTGAGTTGCACGATGGTGGCCTATAAGGTCCGTAAGTGTTTGAATCTAATGCTCTAATATTATGTGTAAGACCCTACTAGACTTTCCTTTATATCATGCTTTTTCATTCATAATCAAATATAATTCTATATTCATTTCTAGATATACCATGTGTGGGGACTAGTTTGTTAGTTAATAGCAAATGTACAAAAGAATATTTGCACATGACATTTGATTTAATGTATACTAAATAAGCATCCCCTCGTACTAGATTTCCTCTAGTTGATGTTGATCCTTGGACGATGTCAATCCTTGGCTGAAACATTTATTCAAGTTATGAGCTACCACTTCGCTTCCAAACTAACTGATTACACCCAACCAATTTGGGCAAGGGTAATTTTAGGGGCGAATGTTCGCCCTTTGGCGAAATTAAGGGGTTTTAAATTTTTAGTGGGCGAATATTTTGTATCATAGTACAATTTTACAAATCACCTCAAATAGCTCACCTTATTTTAAGGGAGAGGGTGAAAAAGGTAAATTTAGCCCTTGAAATTAGGAGTTACAACCTTCCATTCGCCCATTTTCAAGAATAGGTTTTATTTAAGTGAATCCTATGGGCCAAATACCATATTTATAAAAAGAGGTATGGTAAATTAATAAAAATATAAATAAATGAGAAGTATGGTAAATAAATAAAACATTTTTTATATTTACTCCATAAGTCATCTTATATACATGCAAGGGTGTAAACAAATAAAAATATAAATAAAGTGGAGGTATGGTAAATAAATAAAACCTCTTTTTATA
>APFE031588419.1:0-28212 GCA_000404065.3 Pinus taeda
TTTGTTTTGATTGAGTTTTCCTTTTTGTTGAGTGAAAGTGCCTATTTGTTTGTCTTCGTCTTGCTTTTAGTGCTTAGACGAAATAAGAAACAAAAACTTATATTCCATCTAAACATTTAAGTGGCAAATCTAAAATCGATAAACAAGCAACTTTCATTTTTTGATTTAAGAGTAGTTTTTGAATCTTGCATTGGCATGTATTTATTGCATTAGGATTCGCTTGTGCATCTTTCTAGGCATTTATAGTTTTGTTAGCTTTTGTGAGTGTGAAGTTTGAAAAGAAAAAAGTTGTACTTTTATTTGAAGTTCCTCTGAACCCTGTAGAAATTGCTCTTCATCGAAAAACAAAAAACAAGTGCATGTGCATGTAGTTTGGTTTTATTAATTTTTTTTGCGTCATAACACCATTAGTTTCACTTCCGTCATCACTTGACTTAAATAACAACCCATTAAAATCAAGCGCTAATTTAAAATATACTAGAACTTTATATTTGTCAGTTAGATACATCAACAAGTTTTAGGATATTTTAGGGCCTTGGATTAGGTGTGTGGAGAGTTAACTCTCCAAGGCCATTTTAAACTGTCAAACATAGGAGTCTGAATAGTGAATGAAAATCCAATAGTGTTAGGAAGACTAGGAAAGATCTGATCTGGGAGTTAAGCACGAGGATCTGTAAAGAAAGGGAAGAGAGATACCCCCTCTCCTACTTGTTCGAACTTACCTCACGACTATTCCACCTGGCTTCTGATACAAGTTGGTAACCGTAGTTGCTACTCCTAGGGATTTACACAGGTGGCTACGGAGGGGAATCCTGTGGCACCTGAGGACGACGTTATATCACTTTCAACGGTACTACTGGAGGGCACCCTTGCGAAGCTTGGGGGCTTGCACCGGCGCAGGCTGTTGTTAGGAGGTCAGTGTAACTTCCTTTGTTACCTTCGCTGATAGGACTGGGCCGTCATTATCCCAGACTATCTTCAGAAGGCCCCTTACTTCATTTTCTCGTATTTTGGTGTCCGGTCCTAATCACCCGGAGTGGAAATACTTGGAAGTTGTTTGACTGGCTGATATCTTTAGGGACTTTATAGTGTATGCTCTGTGCTCCTAGTTGACCTAGCTTTCAATTTTTTGACTCTTTAGTTATATCTTAACAAAAAATTCAAAGTGGCTGACCGATTTCCCAGACGATCTCGAAGACTTCTTGGTCTTTCACCACCGAATTCAGAGCCTTCACCTAGAAGGCGCAGAGGTAATACTGCCGGTGGGTTTCGTCCCACAGTAGCTGATGCATCGGGGATTGATCCTCCCCTAAGGGGCATTAGTGCTCAAGATAGATCTAGTACTTCCACAGGTCAAGAAAGAAGTACTCCTGTACTTTCTTGAGTTCTCTTTCGGACGCAAGATAATGTAGAGGTAGAAGAACTCTCAGAGTCGTTAGCGGCTCCGAATTCTCCCCTACCTCCTAGTCATCCAGAAGTGTTACAATACATTGGGTCTCCAACGCATCGACCATCAAGTCCAGGTCACATAATGCACTTACCATCGATGACCACTACTGGAAGCATGGCTTCTATTACAAGTGCTACAACTGTGTAGACTCCAATATCTGTACAAGGGGGAAGAACTATTTCCATCCCCTCCGCTTCTTTGTTCGGGTCTTTTGCTAGCACATCTTTAGTTGGGACTACCTCCATTCCTTCTACAAGTGGAAACTCCCAAACCAATGCTTTTAGTTCTGGATTTTTCCCATTTGGCACCCATTCACAGGGTATTCCGTCAGTTCTGTTTAGTGCCGCCACATCCATGATGGGTGGATCAGCTTCATTCTAGGGTTTTCCTTTTGGAAGTGGTCATATACCACATTCCAACCTGACAATTGGATCTATGCCTTTCTCTTCTTTAGGACAAGGTAGCAATCCTTTTCAAGGTTGGACTAACCCTGCGGTTAGTAGTATGGGAACTGGGAATTCGTTTCTCATCCAACAAGCGAATAGGCCGTACTCCATGGTTAGTTCATTCTGAAGTATTCCTCCCCTAGCCTCTGCTTGGTATCCTTATCAGGGGTTGTCTACTCCTTATAATCCTTTAGGAGGAAGCTTCGCCGGTTATGGAGGTTTTGCAGTCGATGTTGGTCAAACTCTGAGTTATGCTAGATCACAAGGCATGCCTCTTGGTTCAGCTGGTTCTGTAGGTTACTTCAGGAAACCTAGTGCCTTCCGAAATCTAGGCCCATCTTTTCAAAACTTTGGGAGTTCTGCTTTGTCTGGGTGGAACCCCCAAGGTCCTCCTAGACTTCCGTTTCTGGCAACTTTGAACTTGCCAGACCTCACAAAGTTAACAAACAATCCAATCAAATATAATCCGGCCTGGCCTCTGGTCCCAACCAAACTTCCTTCGGACATTCCAAAATTCGAAGGGAAGAGCGGTGAGGACCCAGGCGACCATGTGACCACATTCCATTTGTGGTGCTCGTCGAACTCCCTTATTGATGATTCAGCTAGGTTGAGACTTTTTCAGTGCACCTTGACTGGTAACGCGGCCAAATGGTATGTAGAGTTGCTAGGGGGCAGCTTTACATCTTTTGCCGACTTAGCGAATATTTTCTTAAATCATTTCCAGTTGCCTGTCCGTTATGACGCCGGAACTGAACTTCTAGCCAATTTTCGTTAGGACATGGCAACTCACATTTCTGACCATATTCAGGAATGGAGATGGAGAAAGAGGCTCATAAAAGCCGAAATCCCTCTGGAGTACCGTCTCGAATGTTTTTTGAAATCTTTACAACCTGAGATCTCTAAGGATGTCTCAATGTCCAGAGTTTACTCCAAGGAGCAAGCCATTTTTAGGGCCCAACAATTAGAATTGATCTACTCTCAGTCTAGGATCATACAAAAATACTTGCCAAATGCTCCTGGGTCAAAGGTTGACATAGCTAAGTCAAAACCAGGTCCCCATGGGGATGGTATTGTTGGATCGGTAGACACGAATGCAGCGAACTTGTTGAGCCAATTGCAGTAGTTGTCATTGCAAACTGCTTCAAACAACCAAGTCACATCGTCTAATACTTCGTCTTCCCAACCCTCTTCGATTAATGCTGTCTAATCTGATAACCCCAAAGGAAATCAAAACTCCAATGGGAAAAAGAAAGGACGAGGTAAGAAAAAGAATCAGGATGGGAAGGTTGACACAAATAAATCCGGTAATAATGCTGGTGGGGGTAGAAATGAGTCTAAAAAAAAAGGTCAAGTTTCCATGCAAGTTGTGTAGTGGAGACCATTTAACTCATCTCTTCCCAAAGATTTAGGATGCTCAGCGCTTGTTAGGGCAGCAAGGGACTTCTAGTTCTCAATCTGTGTTAACCAACCCTCTTCCCCAAGGGTAGCAATTGCTTGCTGGCACGAGTTCAAATCCTGGTACCTCCTCAGGGGGCAGCCAGGAAGGGGAAAAATCATCGAACGTGTTCATGATGGGTTCTAATGTACATGTGGCTACTTGGTCACATGATTACGGTGAAGCCGAAACTTCCAAGGACAAAACTACTCCCGGAAATACCGACCTTCATATTGAGCGACCCCCTGTCGAGACTATACCATGGATACTGAAAGGTTCCGCTAAACGCGCGACTATTAATCCTAACACTAAGGCTACCCAGAATTATTCCATTGTGGAGGATCTGGCCCAGAGTCCATGCGCCATGTCCACTTTAGAGGTTCTCCAGTCGTGTCCGGCTCAGTGAAGTGCTTTACTCTCGGCAATTGGGGCAATTGATCCAACCGATTCTTTACTGCTCACTTTTGACATGTTAAATGTCAAAAAGTGACTCCCTCATCACATGGCTTTCCAGATAAAGTATACATACCAAAAGATTAATATTTTTCACACCGTTATTGATGAGGGAGCTTCCACGCGCGTCATGTCAATGTCTTGCTCGAAGGCCATTGGATCTCCTTCGACTGTTCCTTTACCTACCCTTATGATTGCGTTTGATGGGCATTCTCACAAGCTGCATGGGATTATCCCGGCCTTTCCTATATGCATTGGAGGAAAGGTCGTCAATGTTGAAGTAGAGGTCATAGATGCTAACCTAGACTATAATCTCCTCTTAGGAAGGAATTGGGTATACGAGATGGATGTCGTGGTTTCGACTCTATTTCGTGTCATCTACTTTCCTCATGAAGGGAAAATCGTTAAGGTAGATCAGTTAGATTATTGTCCAGTTGATCCTCAAGCAACTTCTGACTCTACTGTCCCCTTAGTGGATAACCCTTGCCCGCCTACTAAGAATCTAGGAGTTGGGATGTATTCCTCATTGATGCGTACCTTTGAGTTTCCCTCTCTTATCGGTCGAATCAATGTCGTTTCATCATCCAAGGAGTCTCCTCAAGAAGGGTTCTTCCAACCTCACTATTTTTTGGACCCTTGGACCTTGCCTTCACCTACGACCACATTAGCTGAAGGACACGTAAATGGAATGGCATCCTCTATGTCTACGGCTGAGCTTAGATATCAATATATCGTTAACTCCGCAGAAAACCACTCTACTCCTTATGAAGAGGAGTTTGAGGGTTATGTGGCCCCAGCTTGGGCCTTTGATTCCACCTCCGCCTTGGATTGCTTAGATACGATTTTACCTTCTGAAGAAGCAATCCTCGAAGTGATGATGGGTGTATATCGACCTTGGGAAGACTTACACCATTGTTCATATTTCCTTCCTCCATTGTGGGAAGTGGAAGCTAGGTTCTCCAAGCTATTCACTAGTGATGTTTGTAAGATATCGAATCCTTTGGCTCCAGCACACTTTCATGCCAAAGGTAATATGTCGGTGATCTCAGAAATGATTTCTATAAACATCTCTAGGTACCCTAACGTGATTGAGAATCTCTTCATCGGAATTGAATGTTCCCCTGAAGAAGTGCAAATTTACACCGACCTTTTTAAGGAATTTCGAGATGTATTTGCTTGGTCTTATGAGGAAATGCCTGGCATTGATCCTTCTATAGTTCAGCATGATATCAAGACGTATGAAAACGCTAAGTAGGTTTGTCAAAGGCTTCGACCGATTAATCCTAGGAAAGTGGCAACCATTAAAGTCGATGTAGAGAAGCTGCTCAAGGCGGGTTTTATATACTCTGTTCCTCTTACCGATTGGGTTTCTAACCTAGTCCCTGTAGATAAAAAGCAAGGAACAATCCGAGTATGCATCGACTTTAGGGACTTAAAAAAAGCTTGTCCGAAAGATAATTACCCCACACCATTCATTGATCATATTATTGATGAGTGTGCGGGTAATGAGATTTTTTCCTTCATGGACGGTTTTTCCGGTTATAATCAAATTTCTATCCATCCTGAAGATCAACATAAGACAACTTTTATATGTCCCTGGGGTACCTTTGCATACAGAAAGATGCCATTTGGTCTCAAAAATGCTAGAGCCACGTTCCAGCGGGCCATGTCATATGCTTTCCACGACATAAAACATATCATCAAAGCATACTTGGATGATCTCGTTGCTCGTTCTCGAAAAAGAACTAATCATCCCAGTCACCTTCGAATGGTTTTTGAGCGATGTCATTTTTATAAAATCTGGTTGAATCCGAACAAGTGCGTTTCATGGTTACATCTAGTTGGTTGTTAGGGTTCATCATGTCAAATGAAGGGATTAGAGTTGATCCCTTCAAGGTAGAGGCGATAGTCCAGTTGCCTCCCTCGTCCTCCATTCAACAACTTCAAAGTCTTCAAGGGAAGGCTAATTTCTTAAGACAGATTATAGTGAACTATGCCGAGATCACTAAAGGGTTTATTCGTTTGTTCCGCAAAGGGGTTCCATTCATATGGGACGACTTTGTGCAGCGGTCGTTTGATGCTTTGAAAAAGGCATTAGTCTCTGCCCCGCTTTTGAGTCCACCGGATTATGGTAGGGACTTCCTTTTATATCTCGCTGTAGCAGAATCAACCATTGGTATGGTTCTCGTTTAGGAAGACGATGCTCTCATAGAGCATGTGATTTATTACTTGAGTCGAGGCTTGATAGGTCCTGAACTTCGCTATTCTCCAGTTGAGAAGTTGGCCTTGGCAGCTATCCATGCTGTCCAGCGGCTCCGTCATTATATTCTGCTACGCAAAACTTTTTTCTTGGCAGCAATCAATCCATTTCAGTTTGTCCTCAGTAGGAGAGTGATTGGGGTAAATATAATCGATGGATTGTCATTCTACAAGAATTTTATCTCGAGTTCTTGTCTGCTAAGTCCAAGAAATCTATGGTTTTTACCGAGCTAATTTCCGAGCTGCCTTGTGGAGACGATACTGTTTATGAGGAAAGTTTTCCCGACGAACATTTATTCCTCATCTCTTCACTCGACCCTTAGTATGGAGATATCATTGTTTATCTCCAGACTTCGAAGTTTCCCTTTGCTTTCTCTAAGGATGAACGTCGCAAATTACGTCACCTCGCTAAAAATTATGTCATCATCGGTGATACATTATATCGTCGAGGGGTTGATTCAATCCTTCGGCATTGTTTAACCTTAGAGGAGGTAGAGTCTGTGCTAAATGATTGCCACAACGGAGCTTGTGGTGGTCATCTATCAGGGCTTGCTACAGCTCAACATATCTTACGTACCGACTATTTTTGGCCTTCGCTCTTCAAAGATTGTGTTGAAGTGGTCAAACACTGTCACCCGTGCCAAGTTTATACATGGAAGATGCACTCACACCCAGCTCCTCTTTTTCTCGTTGTCACTGTCGGTCCCTTTACTAAGTGGGGTATTGATTTTACGACTTGTCATCCGCCTTCAGCAGTGAATCACAAGTATATTATCGTGGCCGTCGACTACTTCACGAAGTGGGCTGAGGCCATGCCGACTTATAAAAATGATAGTGAGACAGTGGCATTGTTCCTTTTTAATCAGATTATCTCAAGGTTCGATATCCCAAGAGAGATTTCCACTGACCATGGCAGTCATTTCCAGAATCAACTAATTTCCGAATTGGCTCTCAAGCTAGGTTTCCGGCAGGAACATTCTTCTCCTCATTATCCTCAGGCCAATGGACAGGTCAAGGCAGTAAACAAAACTCTTAAGATGATCCTGCAAAGGACAATTGATAAAAATCGATCCAATTGGCATCTTATGTTGTATCCCGCTCTATGGGCATACCGAACCTCTGCCAAGACTGCTACAGGTTTTACACCTTTTCAGTTAGTTTATGAGTTGGAATCTATCTTTCCTGTAGAATGCGAAATTCCATCTCTTAAGTTAGCTATTGAGCTCCTTCAAGAGACCTTTCGTCTCAAAGAGCGCCTCCTTCACTTGGAGCATCTTGATGAGCAGTGTCGAGATGCAGCCACAGTAAATGAGGCTCATAAGAAAAGGGTTAAAACCCAGTATGATAAAGCTATCCGTCCTCGCGTCTTTTCTGAAGGTGACCTTGTCTTGGTCTACCACCAAGATAAGGACACCTTGGGGGCAGGAAAATTCAAACCTATGTGGTACAGTCCATTCATAATCAAACGAGTTTTAACAAAAGGGTTGTATGAGTTAATCGATTTCGAAGGAAACAAATTGGTGGAACCCCGAAACAGGCTCTACCTTAAGCAGTACTTTTCTTAAATAGCAGCTAGGCAATGGCTTCTTTGTACATTATGTATATTTGCACATATTTTGTCGAGATTTTGTGACATCAACACTTTTTGGTCTGCTTTGGCAGGTGTTGATGGATGACTTGGTCTATTTTGGATTCGCCGATGGTGCTAGTCGGCACACTCGGAATCTCGCTTCCGCAGCTTGGGTACTGTATTATCCAACTGGTCAATTGATGGTATCAAGGGGAGTATGCATCGGTCCCGCTTAAAACAATATGGCTGAGTATACTGCCATCATTAATTTGCTATCTGAGGCAATTTCGCACGAAATCAACTCGTTGGTAGTTTATCTTGATTCACAATTGATAGTGTCACAATTAAATAACATTTATCGGGTCAGGGATCCATGTTTATATTTCCAGTATTTAAGGGTGAGGTTGTTGCAAAGATCATTTACTTATATTAATTATTTGCATATTCCAAGATCTCATAATTGGTTAGCTGATTCTATCGCTAATCAAGCAATAGACTGGCACATCAATCATTCAACACAATAAATTAAGCATCAAAAAGTCAAACTGTATATATATATATATATATCATATATATATAATATATATATATACATATCATAAAATGTCTCGAGTGTACATAAGTCTGTTCAAAAATATACAAAATTGGGACTCAAATACCCATAATCATGTCTAATTCCCCGGCTCAGGATGAGCGGCTAAGTAGGCAACTACTGCATTGGCAACACACCTAAAAGTGCGGACCCAGTCACGTGGCATGCCATCCACATGACGTTGCATCTCTATAGGAAGGTCTTTTATTGCCGCCATCGGTACTCGGTGGGTTAGCCTCACCAAATGCCACTGAACTGTGTGTAGAGTTCGTTCTGTGGCTACAGCTGCCTCTTCGGCCCCTTGGCCGCGACGCTTGTGCCGTGGGAACTCATCTAGTCGTACAGGCCCAATATCTGGAACATGATCATTATATTAGTCATTTGAATCCTATCAAAAATAGATCGGGATCTCCTCGGAAATCCAACCCGGCATAGGGGTAGTCATCAATAGCGATGATTTGCTGATCCCACTAGGAAAAGAAATCATCGTCGAAAGCAGTCTGTGGAACCTCCCCACCTCCCAGACAGACAGTCAACCGCCATGCTCATGTTGAGCCGTGATGCCTGATGCAGGGAAGCGGATCCGTTCACTCGAGCTATGATGAACAAGATTATTCTCAGTGGTAGACTCGCTACATGTGTGATGGAAATCTAACTTCAGACTTTCTTTGGATGTCCCGGGCAATATATCTGTACGTAGTCCTCTATGGAGAGACTGCTCCGTGTTCTCCCCCGGGAATTTACTACCTCTCCCCTTCGGGAAAGGCCTGTAATGAAATAGATATCTTCCACTTCTATCCTGAGTGGCATCTGATTGATCATAAAAGCATCCTCCTCGATGTTCCAGTAATCAAGAAGCATCTCGAGCAGACGTGTGTTTGCTTTCATATTTGGTAATTTGAAAAACTTAAGCAAACCGCATCCCCATAATGCATCCAGAGCCTCAGGACTGTTCATGTCTTCTTCATTTACTGCAGTATGCTCTCTTTCTCACCAGGTGATTGTCATCCTGAAGGAAAAATCATTTTCAACCGTTATTTTTTTGGTTTGAAATCTCCGCAGCGTATACGCGGGTCCCCTTTACACACAGTCGCGTGTAGGGCCCGCATGTACGCGGGTTGCATATTACCAACCCGCGTATACACTGCGGAGAAAATTTTGGCAAGAAACTCAACGGTGAAACATTAATTAAAACTTCTAAAAAAAATCACAACCAATTACAAGTTAAGAATGAGGGTTACCTAGAGATTTTTTGAGGAATTTGAACGGTTGAATTTGGTGTATGGGAAGTTAGCTCCTTTTGCTCCAATTCTTTGCTCTCAAACTCAAATGGTGAAAATGGTGAGTCCAAAATCCTTTTTATAAGCTTTGAAAATGTCAAATTTTTTCAAAAATTGATTTTGTATGGTCTCATGTAACTTTTAACTTGGGAGCTTGGAATGTTGAGAATGGTTTGATTTTTAGGACATTTTGGACGTTTTCGACAGTTTTGAGACGGTTCCATGACTGCTGACCCGTCATGGCAAGTGTCGTTTTCTCATTGGCATATAGGTTAGGGAAGCCATTTTTTCTGTTGCATCATGCATACTAGCCTCCATCTGTCGATACACTTGCCATAGGGTCGATCCCATCATGTTATGGTTCGCAAACCATCTTCACTCGCCAATTCTTTAAATCATGACACGATGGTAAAGCCATCCTTTACATGGGCATCCTAGTTAGCACCTCACTGACATTTGTTGCCCATGCTGCTCTGATTTAAGTAGGCTCAGGAGTCCTCTGTAGTCCCGCCATGACTTATACGATGAAGACTCATTCCTCTTTGCTTCTTCATTTCGTTCTGGCCTTATAGCCCAGAGGCTCCTTTGTGTTAAGTTGTACTACTACATTGCATTTTGACTATTTGCACCTTTTGGCCTTAATCTGACTTCACTTGGACTCATGTTTAAGCTAACTTTTGACCATGATGACTATAAAATCAAACTTGCATATCTGTGACCTCTGCAGCTTGACACACCTTGACTGTGGAAGGAACACACCTTTGAGAGTCTCTATCCAGTTTTTGCCTCCCTACATTGAGAATAGGAATGTTCCAATCCCAGGAACTAGATCATCTGCTTCACTGACACTCGTTCTTTCCACTGTACTATAGCATTCTTTTATTCTTTTTCCAGCTTTAAAGAAAAAGACCAAAAAAATTATATATTCCAAAAAAGAGCAAGAACGGGACAGTATTTCCATTTATTATTAGCAACTAGAGTCAGTCGTGCCGCCCTTGAACAAAGCACTCGAAACAAAGTCTCCTCTGCTTGGGTGGGATTTAGCTTGACTTAGGTATGCCTTAACCTTGTTATTGAGTCAGTTCTCCCCTGATTGGTTATCTCTTCCAATCATATGGAGGGTTCGTTTGTGCCTCCTGCACAACGAGATTATACAGAGTCATCATATGCTGCCACATAGTGACATTGAGTCGTGCTTTTGTTCAAGGGAAGTTAGCCTGAGTCGGCCTCTCTGCGGTGTCTCTTGACTTATTTTTCAGTCGGCCATCCCTGGTTGTCAGTACTATGTCTATCATCACATCAATTATATTGGTCCTTTACTCATGCCGGTTTGAGAAGGTCTCCATTGACTTCTTGTTGGAGGGTCTTGTTCTTATCGACAACGACATCTTGCTCTGAGTACAGGCCTAGAGCTGCATCTTGGCCCTATTTCCATTATTGATAGGTCACCTTGTGCTCAGCATCAATCAGTATCATGGGTCTTTGACTGAGTGGTTTCCCTTGTGTTTGACATCAACTTACATTATCACACATTGGGATTTGTTCAGTACCTTGGTTTCCATTTGACCCTATTGGTGGATACCTTGCCTCTGTGTCAGCTTTCATTATTGGTTGGTTCAGAGGGTTTCTGCCATGCGCGAGCCACATCTTGTGTATGCCGGAAACATAATTCAGTTGGGTTACTACATCTTTTTCGTCTGATTCCTTCCACATTATTGGCCTACGGGTTACACTCACACTAGCTTGATGGAGGATGCCTTAATGCCTTCCTTCTAGCGGATATTTCCCTATCGACTTCAACTCATTGCTCTAGGGCAAAGATCTAGAGTTCATTTGGCAGTACCTTGGGGTTTGCAGTCATTAGTGGCAGATCCTTCGCTATCGACAGTGGCAAACCATCATTGTCTCCTGATCGATAGATTCTTACAGGTGTTCGACTTCAGCTCATTTATTCACACTTGTTGGATTGTACTGGGTACCTTGACGCTCATTATCATTATCGGTGAGTCGTCTTGCGTTTTTTAATGGTATATTCAATGACCAGTAATCAAACGATTTCTCACATGGTCGACTTCAGAACATTTATTCCCATGCTATAGAAATGTACCACGGTGGTCGGTGAAGACCTCAGGTTGTATCGACATTCGTTGGTTCACTTGACAGTTGCTCCTATTGCTGCTAGTAGATACCACTTCACCTTATATGTTGCAGTCATTCATGGTGACATTTTATATGCTGGCACCTGAGTTTGCAGTGTAGTACCATCTTATTCCATCATGTCCATTTCGTACTTTTTGGTATCTGTCTTTGATATCAGTGATCCGCCTTATCTTTCAGCATCATTGACGTTCTTATATGTGACATCCAGACATGTAATTGTTCAATCATGATCAGATGATCCATTATGTATTTTCCAGTCATTTATACTTGTATACTTGATGGATCCACTTGTACTTGATATGCGGACATGCTGTATTTTCTTTGAGCATGGGTATGCCCACCTCAGACAGTGTTTCTTTCTGATCTCCTTTTGTGGCTTGGCAAGCTGAATTTTGGTGCAGTCCTTCTCAGTCTTCAACATATTTCCTTTCCATGAACTTGCTTAATACATTTCGGCCATCATGTACCCCTTCTGACCTCATATATTAGGGGGCATCTGTTATAGCTCCAAATCTCACTCTTGAAGTTTGTGAAGCTGCACTCATGGCCTAGGGCAACCCCTCCTTCCAGACCTGGTCCCAAATTTAAAAAAGCAGTGTTTTTTCCCTATACGCGACATTTCCCTGAGCTAAACGCGTGTATACGCGGGTTTGTGTATACCCAACCCGCATATATGTATAAAAACACTTAAAAAATAAAAATCTCCTTAATTTAGGGTGGAGATCACGGGTTTTACCTGTTGATCACCTGTTAGTTTCCGTGGCCCAACTGTTCCCAACGAATTCCCAACTAAAAATATACTTTGGGAGAAGTATAAAAAGGCTTCTATGGGAAGGCCAAAGGGAGGAGAGAAGAGAGAGAAAGATTGCTATGCTGAGATTTCCCTGACCAAGTCTGAAGATTCTTGTGCCTCCTGCACTTCCCCCATCCTACAGGAAACCCTTGTTTCCTTGTGTGCATTGATGATTTCATACTACTTGAGAGATCATGGAGTAAGTCATGGAAGGAGTTTGTTAAAGGCTTGAGACTGGACAAATCCGAGAGACGGTTCCACTTGGAGCTTGCGAAAGGACAACTCAGGTGAAATTGTTCCTTTTATGTACTTTCTTTGTCTATAATAAAAGAAACACGTCTTTGTTCCTTATATAGATATTCTTCATGTTATGGTATTCATGTTATGATTCATATGTGATAGGTTGTTTAATTGCATAACTAACTACCTTTCCTTATAATATGAAGATGGTTTCTTTATGACGTTTAGTCCATATACTGTTGCACTTTCTTGGATTGTTGGTTTTGTAGGTCAAAGGAGCAAAGGAACTCAAAGAAGGGAATGAACCCTTGGAGGCTCTTCTCAAACGTAGGACCTCAGGTACGCCCCCTATCATAGAGTTTGCTTATAATAGCATTATGATTGCCTGGAATGTGTGTTTCTTTACATAGATAATCTTCAGTCTGCTAGGGTATTCACCCAAGACCCTAGGGGAGTTAATCCCACAACAACTAGGAAGAAAGAAAAAGTATTATATTGAAGTGTTTAATCCCACTCATAGTCATCAACCAAAAGCATACATAGAGGCCAATATCTCTTAGAGATACAAAATTCGCATTGCTCCGTTAAGGACTAATTATCACCAACTTTTTTGTGAAATAAGGCATTGGAAAAGGCAAAAAGAAGTGTGGGAGGTAAGCGTATGCATTTTTTGTTCTTATGGAAAATTGGAAACAAAAAAAAATTCATTTTAGAATGTGAGGCCTTCAAAGACAACAGGGAAAATTATGCAAATATGTTGGCAGCTAGATCTTGGGATAATTTGTTTAGTGAGGGGTTTGTCGAGAAGCTGGGAGCATTTGTTTTGAAGCTTCATAGAAAAAGGGTTGAATACATCAAGAAGATGAAGAAGCAATCTGTCCCATAGGCTATATTTAGCCTTGTGGGCGTTAAAATAATTTCTCTCTTTCTTTATATCCACCGGTTTAGGGGCTATGGTAGAAATTGATACAAAGGCTAGATTGGAACAAAGGCGGAGGCATCGGGGATACTTGTTGCGGAAAATGTGAGTGGATCAAGTTGACTAGTTAAAAGATACAAGTCTGTGGGGGAAAACTTAGCGAGGTTGCGCTTGCCAAGTTACCATCTTTGGAGAAAAAGGAATATAAAAATAATGCAGGAGACCTAGCATAAAACAACTACTATTAACCTTGCAATGGCACAAATTTATCAATATGGAATATATCACTATGGAACCTAGGGATACTAAAACAAAGGCTCTAAGGGGTTCAAATTTACATCTAGTCAGAACAATAAAAACTCCCCCATGATGATTCTTTGCACTTTCTTCCACTAATATATCCATGGAATTTGTTATGTTGTCTTCTGCATTACTCACCCTCTTTCTCTACTCTTTTTCCTTATCATCTTGACGAACCACAACAGGACGCCTCACAAATGCTTCCTTGGATACCCACATCTCTCTAGAGATATCCAAAGAAATCTTTGGCTCACACATCATTAGTAGTAGTGCATTAAGTAATGTTTCTGCAATCTCTCTTGTGTTCCTACCTCTGCCTCTCTCTATATTATTTGAGCTTCCCCTGAAGTTAGGCCTTTCTCTAAACATGTTTCTGCATCCAGGCCTTCTGAGAATGAATTTTGTAATGATTCCTTAATCTCTTTTTCTGTTTCTTCTAAGATTGCAAAGTGTATTGCATTCTCAGTCATTAGTTTCCTTTTTTCCTCAATATATGTGTCAACATTGATGTTTTCTTCATAGTTGGAAAGGGTAGATAAAGCATATTTATCCTCTTCGCTTTCCATTCACATCACACATCCTTGAGCTTCATCTACACCTTCAATCTCAACTTATTCAGGAGCAGACTTACATCGCATGTCCTTACTCAAATGTGGGATTTATGTGCACTGCATACTACACCAAGCAATCATTCAAAGCCATACTACGTCTTTGGAATCACATTCAAAGTTACAGGACTTTAGAATTGCATTCAAAGTTACAGGAAATGTGGCAGTCAAAGGAATGTGTTGGTTCCGCCTCCAACCCTTTGTCCCCCCCCCCCCCCTTGAAAATTCAACAATAAGGAATGTTTCAAAAAAAAATTAAATAACACAATTATTTTGGGTGATAGAGAGCTCATGGATTGTTGGTACTTCCCAAAAGGATTCTATGAGTTTCTCTTAAACAATGTTAATGACCTCCAAATTGAAGGATTCAAATGTTGTGCTTTTGGTAGGTGTTAATCAGATCTCACTAGTAAACAGAAGGTGCAATAGAATGACCAAAAGGGAAAGGACCTCACTTCAATATGGAAGTTTCAACCAAGGTATCCATTCATAATCAAATATATTTGTTGTATTTCAATTAACAAATTTTAATTATTTGAAAATAAAATTATTTTTTTAATTTTGCTTTATGTTTTCTGTCAAATATCAATTATAACTACAAAAAGTTATGTGTTCCTAGGTTGGATACTTTCTCCCTTCAAACTGTTGAAAAAAAAAAAAAAATGTTAAAAACAACATCTATAAATTCTAATCTAATTTCTCCTTGAAATAAATTAGAAATTATTTTGAAATTCTATTCTCATAGCAACTTGTAATAGTTAACTAAGTTAATTTGACTTAGTTGGCTTAGGAAATTTGAGTTGGAAGTCTATCTAGAGTCATGTAGAGTGATCCCTAAATTTAGGGGCCCAAGTTGAGTTCTTTTGAGTTGTAATCAATTAACTCAGTCTAACTAAGTTATAGTTAGTTAAACTAGTTCTAACTGTTGGAGGAACTAGTAGGAGGTCTAGTGGGGACGAGCACCAATGCATCTTCACTGCCACACTAGTTAATTGAAGATTCACTCATAAATAACTCATGCATGTCAGTTCGGAGGAAGACCCGGTTGATATTAGAGTCCAAGGACAGTGTAATATCAGTTGTATAAATTTACAAGTTGCACAAATAGTGCATGCAATAAGTTGAGAGCTTATGGATGGATTACACAGTTATGGAGAGATAATTTACCAATTAAATATGGGCTAATTCTCTGAGGAATTGTGCAAGGAATTAGGAGCTTGGAGGCTTGGAAATTTGGTTAAGTATTGGCCAGAGGAATTCAGTCAAGCAGAGGATAGAAAATACTTGTGTAGGTTGAGCTCAAGGTTGAGCAAAGCATATTGTATTCATCAGATTCTTTGAAAAAAGGTGCAAGGAAGTAGGGGCTTTCCAGGCAACAAAATTGACTAAGTGTTGGATTGAGCTGGCTTATGAGGCAGAGAGATAGATTATACTTGTGTAGGAATTGTTTGGGTTGAACAAACATTGTATTTTCTTCTCAGATCTTCTAGTTAATGCAATATAGATAGTCGGGGTTTTTAGGAGTTGCTTTCCCTAGAGAAATATTATGTTATGTATGATTGAAATTCTTCCTTTTCTGCTTATTGTTTTCATCGATAAATTTTGATTTCTGTTGAAGAGTAGAGTAGATTCGTGTCTCGTGTTTTAGCATATCACATAAGTTGTTGAATCTATAAGTAAAAATCTACATGGTATCAGAGCAGGAATTTTTTGGGCAGCGAGTTTACAGAGCATATCTAAAAAAAATTGTGAAAATTTTTCAAAAAAAAAATAGCAGATCTAGATTCCTTGTGAAAAAATACCCATTTCAAAAAAAAAAATTTGTCTGAATCGAAGTTTGGATGAGGGAGATATCGCTGATTTAAAATCAACTCTTTTTCCAGAAAATCTTATGATGGCGGGATAGATGGAACAGATTGGTGTGCGAGTCAAAAACCTATATGCACTTGAGGTACAAGATGCATGCAAATCCTTGAGTATCAATGCAAAGGTTAGAGATTTGGTGGTTGAGAGGGATCATTAATTACCTCTCAACATGCAACCTCAAAAATTTGTGGAGCAGCCACAATTAGAGTGGGCAGAGGGAGCACATGCAGCCATACCTCTAGGTGAGAGGTGGGGCGATGTGAAGTAATAGTCCCAAGAGTGCAGAAATTTAGGCAGGGTCCATTGAGAAGTTTTGTCTCATGGATCATTACCTTGCTATGGGAGGCCACAATACACAATAGCGGGATGGATCAATGGCAGTTGATGTAGTCAAATGTTAAAGTGACATAGGTAGATACTAGGAGCAGTTAGATACTAGGGAGAGTAGAGAAAAGTTGGCATCAATGCAAATAGAACAGTGCAGAGTCAGGAGAAGTGCATAGTTTTCAGTAGACAGTGCTGTAGCTAGTAGCAGTCAGAGACTCTGATGACAAATGCATCATATTGATTCAGTTTGGATGTTTTTTCAGTTTCAGAAGTTGCAGCAGCAACAACATTAGAGAGAAGTGTTGCATGCAAAACATTCCAAAGGTACCAGATCGAGATAGAGTTGAATTCCTTTCTTGTTGAGAGGGAGTGTTGAAAATAACAACAAGAAATGTTAAAAATAACATCTAGAAATTATAATTTAATTTATCCTTGAATTAAATTAGGAATTAAATGGAAATTCTATTCTCATAGCAATTTATAATAGTTAACTAAGTTAATTTTACTTAGTTGGCTTAGGAAATTTGACTTGGAAGTTTATCTAGAGTCATGTACAGTGATCCCTATATATTAGGGGCCCAAGTGAAGTTCTTTTGAGTTGTAATTAATTAATTAGTCTAATTGAGTTACTAGTTCTAACTATTGGAGGAACTAATAGGAGGTCTAGTAGTGGGGACGGGCATCATTGCATCTTCACTGCCACACTAGTTAACTAAAGATTCACTCATAAATAACTCATGTGTGTCAGTTCAGAGGAAGACCCAGTTGAGATTAGAGTTTAGGGACAATGTACTATCAGTTGTATAATTTTCCGAGTTGTACAAATGGTGCATGCAATCAGTTAAGGGCCTATGGATGTATTGTGCAATTATGGAGAGAGAATTTTCCAATTAAATATGGGCTAATTCTCTCAAGAATTGTGCAAGGAATTAGGAGGTTGGAGGCTTGGAAATTTAGCTAAGTATTGGCCAAAGGAAGTCAGCTAGGCAGAGGATAGAAAATACTTGTGCAAGTTAAGCTCAAGGTTGAGAAAATCATATTGTATTCATCCAGATTCTTTGACAAAGGGGGCAATGAAGTAGGGGCTTGGCAAGGAACATAATTGGCCGAGTGTTGGCTTGAGCTGGCTTGTGAGACAGAGAGATAGATTATACTTGTGTAGGAATTGTTTGGGTTGAACAAGCATTGTATTTTCTTCTCGAGTCTTTTGGTTAATGCAATATAGATAGTCAAGGTTTTTAGCAGTTGCTTTCCCTAGAGAAATATTGTGTTATGTGCGATTGCAATTCTTCCTTTTTCTTATTGTTTTCATCGATCAATTTTGGTTTCTGCTGAAGAGTAGAATAGATTCTTGACTTGTGTTTTATCATATCACATAAGTTGTTGAATCTGCATGTAAAAATCTACACAAACAATGGATTATGTAAACAACAGATCAGAGAAACTATAGAGATACTTATAATTGGAAATAAGACTTGTAATGGATATAGAGTAAGTCTTGGAAAGGTAATGTAAAACACAAAGACCATAGGAGATGCAACATCCAAAACATAGAGGGTTGTGTTTTCATTGTTAAGCTTACACACATGAATTTGTGTTTGTTGTTAAGCTTGCACGCACAAATTAGTACTGCAGTTGATTAGAACCTACACATCATTGATAGAGTAGAATATTATTTTATGCTTCCTACAAAGAAAAAAATTGTAGAAATTCTATCTCCACTACAGGTTTTTCACTAGAATGAATTTGTTGTCTAAATCTAGAAAGTCCATTATTTTTTGAGCCATTGGAAAACTTGTAGAAATCCTTTCTCCACTACAGGTTTTTCACTAGAAAGAATTTGTTGTATAGAAATTTCACTAGTTAACTAGCTACAATGTTGCGAGCTCTGTCGTTGACTATGCAGGTTGTTGCAAGCTCTGCCTTCGAATGTGTGGGTGAGCAGAAAGAAGCATACTCTACACCGTGAGAAAAAGGGTAAAAACACAACCAAGTAAAATATCCATATCCATATCTTAAGATTATGAAATAGAAAAATATTTTACAACTGTAGATTGGACCTCCGCTCTTTATCATCTTTTCAACATTGATTTTCAGAAATTAAATTCTTGTACCAATATTTTTGATATGGTTAAAATCTGTTGCAAAACATAGTCAAGTTAATTATGCTCCTCCTCATCGATTACACATCAGGGTTCTTAAATAAATATAGAAATGGTGGCATCTTGTGTTTGATGCAAGTAACAAGAGAAATTATTTGACTAAGGTTCAATTATTGGCTCACTTACTTTGAAGTCTCATGCGGAATAGGGTGCTCAATTTGACTGAAATTAGGGAAGGAAGTTGCAGGTAACTATTCATGGAGTAAACATCTCCAGATTGAGGTGCTTGAGATTCATGTTAATAAACAATTCTAGTTGCAAGTCAAAAGAGAAAGACCGGCATGCAAGAAGGGAAATAAGAGTTGAAAACGAGAAAGCGACACTGGAAATAAGGAAGCAATATTTACTAAGCTTAGATTTAACTTCGCGAAATTGACAGAAATATGAGGCCAACCATTAACGTAGAAACCTAAGGCCAACCATTGCACCTCTATTCTTTTTGGCTCTCAAGCAACAATGTCCTGGGAGGCAATGAAGAAATGGTGAACTAGTGCCCCTAGTCACCTATATGGCTCTGCTTAGATCACTTCTCTCTGGGTAGGCTTGAAGATTTCTAAATGAAATGCATTAATTAATGTGTCATTTACAATACCATAGTTGCATGCCTACAAATAGCACCAGAGTTGCATGCATGCAGATGGCCATGTGGCAGTAACTTTGGATATAAATAAATTACATGCAGTTCTAAAAAAATTGGATATTAAAAAAAATTGCACGAGAAAAAGTTGGATAGGAGAAACTTTAGATATTAGAAAACTTTGCCACAACTAGACTTTGGATAAAATAACATTGTCTTAACCAAACTTTGGATAAAATAACATTGCCTCAACCTTGCTACATCATGGCATGTGAAGTTTGTAATAAGAGGTGGAATGTTTTACCGCCCAAAAACTAGTTAAAATTGAGATGAATGAAATTGCAAACATTAAAACTTTGGTTTAATAATAGGCATGAAAAAATTTTGGTCAAAGAATGAAGTAATTGGTAGTCAATGATCGAGTGATCACTATAAGTAGAGATGATGCTTCCATGATCCATCAATGATCAAATATTATTATTATCCTAGTTTTATCGTTTCTCTAAGCTTTATAGGATTTCTTTTAAATGTTATTTATATTTAAAGAAAAATGACTCATATATAATATAAAAGCTAATAGCACTCTAATTTTATAATTAACATTATTTCATTACACCTCTTGATATTTGAAGAGGCTATCTAAAGAAAAAGTCAAATTCTTTAGACTTTTTTTAGGCTAATATTTAAGCCTTCTTAATAGTCTACACCAGTGATTAAATTTGAAGGTCTGCTCTTAATTTCATTTGGAAGGGCATATATTCATCCAACCTTTTAAGGATAAAAGGTTATTAAAAAAAATTCACTTCTACTGAAAAGTATATATTAAATAAATCCCTAAAAAAATCCATAATGAAATAGTGCCATTCTAAATCTTTAAAATCTTTAAAATTTAAAGAGTAGCTTCAATAAAACACTATAAAACCTCAATATAACTAGTAAATAAACAAAAAAAAATTCTCAAATTCCATTAAAAAAGGTAAACATATGTTTCTTCTATTCATTCGATGATCTTCAAAAGTATTTGGACTTACATAATTGAAAATATAAGTGTATTTTCCCAATGGAAATGGAATTCTAGTTTTCATTTATTTCCATACATCATAAGTAGCATTCCAATCTACCTCATTTAGAGCATGACGTGCAGTTAGATATAGAAACATTAGCATATCTAGTGTCTCCAATGAAATTTTTTATCTATCATCATTTTTTGTCCTATTTAATTTTCAAAAGCCTCTTTCACACACTGATGTGGTTGTTGGGATAACAAGAATAGTTTTCCATAATTACATCAAATATGGAAAGTCTTCAAATCATTCATGTTCATCTCCACATAGGTCTCATGCCATACATATGCTTTTTATGGTATGATTTACAAACGACGCAAATAAATTCATTCATTTCACCCAAACATCTAGCAGTATCCATAATAGATGATTCCCCAATGCTAATTTTTTTTCACATAAACATTTCAACTATTTTTTTTATTGGATATTCTACATCATTCACTTTTTCATAATAGTGTTGAGAAGTGAAAAACATAGCCACATTAAATACATGTAAATCTATGAATCTCCTATCTAAATATTTAATCACCTTTACAATAAAACATTTTCCCAAAATAATACAATCATATAGTAGCCCCGAATGTTTTCATCTTTGGAAAAATTTCGAACCTCAATGGATGTAAATGTACCATACCTATGTTATCTGCAAATTCAACAGTTCCTCTTTATGCTTTAACTAAAAAAGAAGACATATGCACTGCATCTACACCAAAAACGCTTTCAAAAAATCGTTTATAAAGCATGCTAATAGAAACATCTAAAGTAGTGTCAATATATGTAATATCAACATGATCCTCTTTGAACTTTTGATTCAACTTATTTAATTCAACAAGCATGTCTGCAAGTATATGGATGCAAATTTGCACTTGAAATATTGTTGCCAACTCATACATTTTTTTCTCCCCTAACTCCCAATCCTAACAAATAATGCATGAGTTTAACAAGTCTTTCCATGATCTTTCCTCTTGAGAGTGGCCTAATTTGATGAATTTGTAAGAACACTAGCTTAGTGATTTAAAATGTATACATTAGTTCTCTCAATTTTCCATGTCCTTTAGTTGATTTTCCAAGCCATGAATAAACTTTGTTTCAAATTTATTAATATATTAGAACTCTAGAAAATGAGATGAAGCGTCATTGATTGTCAATGCTTCCCTGTGAGCTATGCAATGGATAACTAATAAATCAGGAGCATACGAAGCTTAGGAGATAAAGCTTCATGAATACCCCTCATGGAAGATGCACCGTTTGAACTAAAACCAACAAACTTAATCACATATAAATCCATTTATGCTAAAAGAGTTCTCACTAGATCATACGTACATTGAGCTATTTCATCATTTATTTGAAGTAAACATATAAAAAAATTTAAACATTCACCTCTTCCTCCATTCGTAAAATGTGTAATATAAACAATCAATTGGTGTTCCATAATTTGATGAGTGCTTTCATCAACTGAAATTGAGTAAAATGACCTATGTAAAATCTTCTCTTTTAGATTGTTCCAATACACCTCTTTAGCAACTTGAAGAAAATATTTTCTTGGTGTGGTATTTGTGTATGCAGAAAATTCATCTGTTAGGCATGGAGTGCATTTATACCAATTCAAGTCACATATTGACTTATACATTTCTAAAGATAAATCATGTATAGCAACAAAATACATGTTTTCAATCATTGATATAATTTTCTCCTTCCCAACATTTACCATTAGTTCTAAATGTTTAGTGATTGGAATATTGCTTCAATCAATTTTTCCCTCCAAAAATTGTAAAACAAAAATTGAGCTTTTGATTTTGCATGGCCACTTATACTACTAACTTGAAGAGTGATAGTTCCCTCTTTTGAAAATTGAGTCTCACGTTTAAATTTAACATGTCAAGAACATTTTATCCTTTCATTACCATTAGATGTTTTAAAACATAAGCCCATGGAAACCTTGTATTCCATTTAGATTTGAATATTATTTTGTTTTTCTTTGATGGATTTTCTATTTCAATAAGCTCTAGACTATTTGATTCATCATATTCATGTAGATGAGCATCAACTTTATTTTGAGTATTACATGGTTGATTAGAATGTTGCGTAATACCAAATGATTCAACAATTGACAATTGTATTTTATCCTTCTTAGGACGATAAATAGGAGACATTTTTCAAGATTTACACTATTAAATAATAAAAAAATAGAATAAGTAAATACATAAATAAAAAATCCCTTAGCAAGATTGAGATAGAAAAAATTCAACCTTAGCAAGATGCCATAGGATTTGACAATAGATTTCTTGATAGGTTATTCATTGATTTGTTGAATTATGTTTTGTAAACATTCAAGGAAACTTGTAGCTTTATGATAGAGAATAAACACTTCATGAAAATGGTACTTGGAAAAGAAAATTGTATGGATTTAAGCAACGAAGCAAAATAAGCAAGAGTTTGAATGAGACCGTTATAGTTGTGGAATCCAATACCCTCGATATACGATAGATATTCTTTTCATAGTTGGTAGATTCATGTAATTATGATAATAAAAGTTTGCACCATTAACAATGTAGAAAACAACTCGACCACCCATGTGTGGAATGGAAGGATGGTAAGTAATTGCAATCAGGGTATCTAGACACAATGTTGATTTTCTGGGGTGTGGATTCTATGGTGCCCAGGATATATCATGTGACCATGAAGGTTTCCATTACTTCGAGTGTTGCATTAAAGAATCTACAAAATGAAAAACCAAATGTTAATGAAGATATGAGGAGGATAATGAAAAATACCTTATAGTCTAGTGTCAAACAATAAGATAACTTTCCTTCTGTGGATTATGGGTTCCAATTCAAATGAAAATGGAAAAAATGGATGCAGGGAAAGCGCACTCAAGGATAATCATAGAGGAGCGAGAGCACGTGCATAGTTGTTGAATGGTTATTCAATGTGTTTTTCTACCCTGTGCTAGGTGTAATATTACCATGACTGTTGCATGTCTTATTTTTGCAAGTTGCATAGTTGGGGGCCTCAAGGAAACATCCCCAAATCATGACATAACTATTAAATTGTATGAGGTCATTTGGACTTTGACTGGTCTCTTCTATGAAACTATCACTAGTCAGAGTGATTTATGGGCTAGTGCAGACTTGAAATTATTGTAAACGTAAAAAAGTATTGACAGGTTATTAGAAATATTTCCCTTCTTTTGAAATTTAAAAATTTAATCTAACCTTTGTAATTGACTAGTGATTTTGATATCTTAAATTTTTTTAGAAGTGTAATGAAGTGTAATTTTTTTTAGCCCTTCTAGGAAGGGCTAGGAGCCTAAAGAAGGGCTAGGAAGGGTTGAATTTTGAACGTTCTCTACACTTTGATTCTCTGTTTGACATTTGCAATCAATCTGGCATATGGTCTGATTTACATCTGGCATCTACTCTTAGTCTGATTAACATCTGGCTAAACCACGACCTGCTTTCCGCTTTCTGCTCTTCCACGGCCTGGGTTATGGCAGCGGTTTCTGCTGTGCATGACCTGCCTTGCTTCCATAACAATACTAACCCGGCACTTTCCTCCGCCTAATGGTTTCTCTTTTCATTGTAACGTAGCTGGAGATTGGTTACAAGGACCTTACGTTTACTATCTTTACGACACGTATGGTTTCGGCAAAGGAGATATTGGAAGACTCTTCATTGCAGGCTTCGGGTCATTTATGTTATTTGGCACGATTGTGGGATCTTTAGCTGATAAACAGTAAGATATTTACGCCGTAAGGTGTTTCCCTCTGAAATCAACTTGCCTCATTGCTTACCTGTCATTTTGTGCACCATACGATTAGATGTTAGACAATTAAAAAAATTTCAAGCGTTAGATAAATGGCAAGGGGAAGAGACACGGGCAGAATGGAAACGGGACAGGCATTTTATGTTATGGCATTCGCGCTGTGGAGTTCGTTCCACATGGGATTCGCTGGCAACATGGATATAGAACGACTAGCTGTTGATATGCATGTGGAGTTTCAATTGGATGGCGTTTTGAATTGACTTTTTAATAACTAGTTTGCAGTAATGGAATTCAGCTTTATGAGTTTGATTTTGGGTTAGATATGTAATGGAGATTTTTATCTGAAATTCAATGGAGGGTATTTAAGTGTTGCATATTGTATGCATTTGCAGATTGATTCAATCTGCAACCATGCTTCTCAGAGCTCCTGCCGTTGTTTCTCGTGTTACTGATGCCTCTTCTCCATGGAAGCAGCAACAACACAGTTGTTTCAAGAAAGGTATTTCGGCAGACAAATGCGGCATCGGTCCTACTGCAACCTATATGAAGTCTAAAAGTGGGGCCAAGCATTCTGTTTGTACCATTCGAGCTGTAGGCGGTGAAGGGAGGACGACAAGTGCTCTGACTGGAGTTGTATTTGAGCCTTTTACTAAAGTCCAGACTGAGCTTGTGCAAGTTTCTCAATCATTCTCTGAGTCTTTGGCCAGACGGAAGTTCTCAGATGGTTGTGAAGGCGCATTTACTTGGATCAATTTTTTTGTTTGATGGTAGAACATGTGTAAGGATAAGCTTTTCTCTGCCCTGTTTCATTTTTGTTGAGTTGCTTTTTTGATAGAGGGAAAACGATGTGGGTCTTTTCTATAATGTTTCGTGTGTAATTTTGTTTTCTCAAAATTGCCTGTCTATTTTGTATGTCTAACTTTGTTTATTGAGAGGAATCTCAAGTTCATGCATTGACCTTTATATATACATGACTCTTGCCTTCCAAAATTGGAAGGAAAAGCAAGCATTGTTTACCTTTATGTGTATAGCAAAAGTATATGGCTTTTATTTTTATTCTCACCTAGATCTATTACTCTTCTCTTCCTATAAAAGATATATAGGATCTATGTATTTTTAATGTATGTACTATATATATATATTAAAATGTTCTTCCAAAATTGGAAGGAAAAGCAAGCATTGTTTACCTTTATGTGTATAGCAAAAGTATGTGGTTTTTATTTTTATTCTCACCTATATCTATTACTCTTCTCTTCTTATAAAAGATATATAGGATCTATGTATTTTTAATGTATGTACTATATATATTAAAATGTTCTTCCAAAATTGGAAGGAAAAGCAAGCATTGTTTACCTTTATGTGTATAGCAAAAGTATTTGGTTTTTATTTTTATTCTCACCTAGATCTATTACTCTTCCCTTCTTATAAAAGATATATAGGATCTATGTATTTTTAATGTATGTACTATATATACTAAAATATTCTTCAATTTGTTTTTAACATATACTAGTAATAAAAAACAAAGGATCGTTTTTTATTTTTATTTTGTTTTAAATAAAATTAGTCTTAGATTATTTGATTTGTAAATTACTTAGATTAATTTGGCATCTGTTAAGTTCCTGTGTGATATGCTTTCCTCTGTTGATGAAGGGAAAATAAACTTCCTGCACCAGAGTTTGTATGTCTCAACTTCTGTTGTGTCCTGTGTGGTATTCTTATCTTCTTTCTATTGGTGAATCAAATTAGGCCTTCACCTGTGTAAGGGGCATTTAGGAACATGAAAAGAACTAGAAGAATTTTTCTCTGCTGTTTTAATTTTCAGTTGCAGATATGCCATCTCTTCATGGATTTTGTGATTGATGGTATCAGGTTATAGATAGTTTGTGTGCTATGGTGGGTATATGTTTTCACAGTCGCATTCTCCTCTGTAGATTGTTGGATGAATTTGCTATTGCATATGTTACGGATTGAATCTTCTTGTTTGGGATTTTGGACGAATTTTTAATATTTATCTGATGTGTAATGAGTTTTGAACCCTAACACCCAACTTAATATAATACATTAACCTATTTTAGCATGGCCCCCAACTCAGCATTAACACAATACAGTAATTCATTTTAACATGGATCCCCAACTCTGTATTAATAGGGGTAACATCAGGGTTCCAAGTTTGCATCAACATGATACAGTAACCCACTATAAAATGGGAAGGGCTGGAACTTTGATCACTTGCCTTCATCTATATATGGCTTAGGCTGAATCATATATTGTTTGTTGTATATTAAGCACATAACATGTTCTCACCCCAGTTTGGGCATAAGAAAAGACAGTTTTAAACCCTCTAGATATGAGCAGGCCCTGAAGTTTGGCAGGCTCAAGATGCTTAATTATATCAGGGTGTCCCAACTAGATAAGATATGGCGAGATGTGTAATTTTCCCTTATTAAAATATTTTTAGAGAACTTAAACGTGATACCTTTCATTTTTAGTTGTAAAATTTGTAGATTCCTGATATTTAGTTATGTGAGACATGACTATACACAGCTTACAATAGATATTGATGTCAGACAAAAAGTAGTTGTGTTTTCTACCCATGCAAATTTAGTTGCATTTTCTCCCATGCAAATTTTTTATTTTTTTCATGTACTTTATTAATTATTTTTCAATTCTAGTTCAAAATTGGGCTGGATGAATGAAAATTAAAAGGGAAAATGTGTTCCAGCATGAAATTTTACTTATTTTCTTGAAGGATTTGATGTATAACCTTGAGTGGTTTTTTCCCACTAATATTTGCTTGGACATATTTTTTTGATTCATTGCCATATTTATGACTGTTTGATTAAACCATTTAATATTGCAATTTCTGATATCTTTGTTTCATAGAAATCTTTAATCTTGTGGCTCGGGAGTAGCTGTAGTTTTCATTGATTTTGATTCATTGCCATATTTCTTACTGTTTGATTAAACCATTTACTATTGCAATTTCTGATATCTTTGTTTCATAGAAATGTTTAATCTTGTGGGTCAGGAGTAGTTGTATTTTTCATTGATTTAAACATTGAAAGCATAGTTCTGTAGTGCTTTTATAATATTCCATTTGGTAAGGGTTAGTTTAATCCAGTCAAATCTTTTATCTTTTGGTGTTTTTTTGTTATTATTTTTTGTTTAATTCATTGAAATTTAATAAAAAAGAGTTAGAATCACAAGTTTGAGTTGTAAAATCTACATAATCTAGATCTGCATAATCCAGATGTGTGAGTAGAAGGAATTTTCATAGTAGTAATCTATTTATCTGTTCAAAAAAATATTTTAAATAATACAAAATCATAATCTTACCGAAAATTATAACCCCAAATAAAAAAATCCAAAACACAGAATAATTAAATTGCACTTAATTAAAATGATTTTCAAACTTGTGTACAATGTTAACAGAGTTAGGGATTATTCCTTAATCTTATTTTTGAAGGAAAAAGGACTTTAAACCTTTGTGCAATGTTAACACAATTCGGTTTTGTAGATCCTGATTCCCTAGGCCTCTATGTCAAAGTAAATTTGTCTGTAGTGTAAACAGAGAAGGCTCATATATAGGGTCATTTTATATATAGGGATTATCCACTGCACTTCATGCCTTCGCAAACCAACCCTTCCTACTAGCTGTAGTACCAGTACGAGTCTTGAGAATGATCTGTCATGCATGAGATGTTGTCCTCTTACAGCAGAATCAATGTAAACAGGGTTTTTATGGTATGCAAAATGATACAGGAGTCTCACTAGTTCACGGGCAATCCTCACAACCAAAAACAAATTTATTTCCAGTTAAGATATTGATAGATTCTTCACTGATCTTAACTGAGCTCAGAATTTATGTTGTGATCAGGATTTAGTTATAGAGATCTTACCCTGTATAGAATTCTGGTTTTGTAAAACACTTCCAGGGCTTGCATCA
>APFE031588420.1:0-100362 GCA_000404065.3 Pinus taeda
AATGCCATCTTTTGAGATAATGTGCCCGAGTAGTTTGCCTTCCTCCATGGCGAACAAGCTCTTTTTTGGATTCAGTGACAAGCCATATTTTCTGCACTTTTGAAAGACAGTTTTTAGATGGTACATGTGTTCTTCATCAAATTTGGAAAACATTGTCAGATCATCCAGGTACACAACCAAAAAGACATCCTTCTCATTTGCGAAAGCCAAGTCCATTGCACGTTGAAATGTGGCACCCGCGTTCTTCAAACCGAAAGGCATTTTAGCGTAATGAAAATTTCCCCATGGAGTGGTGAATGTTGTCTTGTCTCAGTCATCTTCATGGATAGAAACTTGGTTATATCCATAATAACCATTAAGTAATGACATACGAGATGCTCCCACTACTTGTTGAAGTATATGGTCCATTTTGGGTAGTGGATAGTTATCTTTCAACGAAACTTTATTGAGATTTTTAAAATCAATGCACAAGCGAATCTCACCTGTCTTCTTTCGTATGGGCACCAAATTAGAGATCCAATCCAAAATTCTGATGGGAACAATGATTCCTGATTTGTACAACCTATTTATCTCCTTTTCAATTGACGGCAACAGCTTTGGATTTAGCCTCCTCAACTTCTGTCTGAAAGGTTTCTAATTGGGCTTAATGGGTATAGTGTGCTGAATTATATTGGTATCATATGTCTTTAAGTCAGAATAGTCCCAAGCAAACACATCTGCAAATGAAGACAACAACCTGATATATTTGTCCTTTATTTTTGGTGGGAATGCTTTAGACAGTTTTACCATTTTAGGATTAGCAGTTGTTCCGACATTGACCTCTTCCACGCCCTTCTCTGTTGGCTGCAATGTTAGTTTGTGGGCTACATCAACTTGATCAAAGAGTTCTTCTAAAGGTATCAAACCTTTAGGAATAACGTTATTCTTTAGCTGCAACACGTCCATTTCATTGATCTGCACCTCATCTGCACCATTACCTTTACCATCGTCATTTTCTACATTAATTGAGGTTTCTTTGAACTTACCTTTGTTTTGCATAAAATCATCAATCTCCTCATTATCTTGGAAAACTTGCCAATATCTCTGATTGTCTGGGACTATCGGATGATGCTTGACATGGATTTCGAATTTATTGCTAGAGTTCATTAGGATCTTCAAACTACTTGTTGCCTTAGCAAGAGCATCGGAAATTCTATTTTGTCTACGAGGCACACATGTCAAGGTATATTCTGAAAATAATTTTAGGATGTCTAGAACTGCATTACGGTAAGCCCGCATCTGAGGATTCTTTGCTTGATATTCACCTCTGACCTGCTTAATTACCAATTCGGAGTCGCCATATACTGAAATCCTCTTAGCATTCAGCTTTCTTAGAATTTTTAAGCCAGCAATCAGAGCTTCATACTCAGCTTCCTTGTTTGAACAATCAAAAGCCAACTTGTAAGAGCATACCCACACGTTACTAGGCACTTTGTTCGGGGCAGAGAAAGGACTGCATACCCAAATTCCAATTCCAGCGCCATCATTTCCCATGGCTCCATCAAAATCGATGGTCCACAAACCTTCTTCCTCCTCTTGCAAGTGTTGAAAATCTGTTTGTTGTGTTTTGTTTGCTTGTTGTCCATTACTTTCAGCTGATCGCTCAACGGTGTTCTGCTGTTCGTGTCCCTCTCTCTTTAAAACTCCTCTGAAATTTTCTATTATTTCTGGAATATCATCCGCTTCTACTAACTAACTATCGATATCATTGAAACTATCAAAATACAAAACAAAAGACTCTAAATCTATATGTACATAGTTAATCGGATGATTTATTGGTTTCTCCTTGCTTGTAATCATGTATTGCATTTTTTGTTCCCAATACAATTTCCTCATTTGGCCAAACACCGGAATCACTGCATAGGAGAAATCTAGTTGTAGTGTCCCTTTCAATTTTGCTAACCAAGACCTGGAAAGAAGCATGCCAAACCTAGGAGGAATATCTGCTACAACAATATCCATCAAAACATTCTTCATTGGGAGTTGATCCAAACTCACAACCAAGTCTTTGATGAGCCTAATACATCTTACTCTGCTGGAATCAAACGAATAGAGATCATGGTATTGTCGGGTGACGTCCAGACCCAGCTTATCCATGATAGCCTTGGGCATGAGATTGTGAGAAGCCTCGGAATCGAACATGGCATTATGTAACACAAAATCATGCAATATTAAACTGATATAAAAAGGTGGCACATCACTATCAGGAGAATCACCATTCGATGTTGGCCCAAAAATCATTTTGGGTTGATCATCTTCAACATTCACCATGTCAGACATTGGGTCAAAATTCAAAATTTTAGATACTTGCCCTCTATAACTGTTGTTCCTCATTATTTCAGTCAAGGGAATGGATACCTTTAGTTTAGAAATTTCATTCTCTAAATTAAAAGCGGGAATCTTTTCTACCTCTTTGACTGAGATTTTTTTCCTTTCCTTTTCCTTCGATGCAATTGGCTGATTTGATTTTTCTGCTGATGGTGATTTGCTGCTATCCGGACCAACCGCCTCATTTCCTTTCCTTTGTGTAACTAATGAATCATTCTTTGATGCCTCAACGTCCTTCCTCTTCTGAATTGGTTTAACCAGCACATCTCTGTTTCTAAGTGAATATCGTTGTTGCTGGGTGGATAGAGCATTCATGTAGCCTCTTTGGTACTCATCTAGTTCTTCCTCCAAAACGGTGTCATTTGCTAGAATGAAATCTGCATCTTTGTGTACAGCTGAACTTTCTTCATACTCCTCATCCTTGGTAATATAAATAGGCAAATCATCAGGAGTAAATAAGTGGTTTTCTTCACCTATTATATTCTCGTCCTCATCTGACTCCGGTTCGTGCACAAAATTTTGCTGCAAAGGTGGCTGTACTGGCTGCTGTGCTGTCTGCTCTTGTGCTCGCTGATATTTCTGCCTTATTCTATATTGTGGCTGTTGCTGGCCACGAAAGTTAGGATTTCTAACTTGTGGCTCAGGTTTTTCAAGTTTCACTCTTTCAAGCATCTACGCTACTTTCCAGAGTAATTGATCTACCGAGGAAGACTCTTCTTTTACAGTGACCTTCTTCTTTGCCTTTGCTCTAGCCCTCTTGGTCAGCAGATTTGCTTCAACGCTGACCACGATCTTCTGCATGTCTTCCATCGTGGTCGGTTCTCTCTCTCTTAATTGATAAGCCATGTCAGCATCAAAACCATCCGGAAACTTCACCATGGATAGCCCCACAGGTGGCCTTAGATGATCGGGAATTTCATTATAAACTGAATTGAATCTAATGCAGTAGTCTTGGACCAACTCACCAGCGTTTCATTTGATTTGCTCATATTCAGCCAGAATTTGAAGAGGATCCTTTTTCACTTCCCAGTGGTTTAAAATTGTCTTTGTAGGTCGGCCAAGGTAGTGATACGTGCAACCGGCATACCTCTGAACCATTTCCTCACTTCACCTGCAAATGTTTGTACAAAGAGTCTCATTGCCACATTCTCCACATCGATCTCGTGAAGTTCACAGAAATCTGCCATTCTGTCCACATGTTGCTAAGCGGTAATGCTGTTAGGAGTGCCATCAAAAACGGGATTTTTCTTTGATAACCTGCGGGCATATCATCTAAAACTTGAGGCAGAACAAGGGGTGCAAAACGGGCAGCCATCACTCTTGGTGGGTTTGGCCTTGGAGGTGTTGGAGGAGTGTGCGTATTTTGTAGGGGGCTAGCAATTGGAGTTTTAAGCTGTGCCAAAATGTAATTATCAATTGACCGGTTAGCCCTTTCATTCTCCAAGTCTACAAGAAACTGTGGATTAGGGACAACAGAGTCAACCGCCCTTTCGAATTTGGTCTCGAACAACAATATTTCAAACTGCTCATCAAAATCTATCTCTTCAAGATATTCAAAAATGTCAGGACATGAATGGGATTTCAACACGAGAGATATAGAGCTCTCTTGACGACGAATTCTTGGAATCAAATTGGGATTTTCATAGATGTGCAGAGGATCTGGATCTAGATTAGCTCTGGTATATCTTCTCGAAGCCAGTGTGCTATTAAGAAAAATCAAAAGGACATGACCAACTCACTCAGCCTATCAAATTCTAAACTTATCATCCAGAAGCTTAGAATTATAAAGAAGTAAGGGGAGTAATTTCGTCCCCAGTATGGTCGCCACTATGTTAGCACCTAAATCCACCTTAGGTTGAAGGAAGGCAAAATTCAGGGTAACCACAAACCACGCTCAGTCTGGTAGCTAGCCCTACTAGAATAGGAGAGGGCCCTCTCCGTGTCAACGCTCAGTGAATAAATAAACGATATGATCTAAGGTGACTTACAGTGAATATTGATTTTAGGCTAGGTAAATAAATATGGAAACAAGAAGCAAATTTTGATAAATGACTGAATTTCTGGGATGTATGGGACCAACGAACAACAATGAGCAGAGAATTTAACACAAAGGCACAGATTACTTCGTGAGGCAAGACAGATGGAAAGTCGAGCAATTAAGTTTGAAGTAATGTGAAATGGAAAGATTGTTTAGGAGGGTGAAAAGGGCATAAACACTTGAATCCTTTTCAATAGAAGAAGAACACAGAACGTGAAACTTTCCCACAGGCAGAGCAATAAACATGAATTCTACCTTATCTTACTTCGAAAATTCACTGGAAATGAATATGAATGAACTGTGAAACATAACAAAATACATATGAAACATAAAGAGAATACATTTGCTACACTCGCACCACATGAATCTCATGAACCAGAGCCGCTACCTTTCATTAATTCTCTGTCAAAATATACAATGAAGAACTGAGTTTCTCTCCCACAGTCTCCCAGAAATTACAACCAACCCTTTGCAAATGGTTTTATATACAATAAATAGACTTTTCCATTGGTAAATGGAACGACCCATAGTTGGGGAGTTTCTCAAATGATTACAAATTGGAAATGGAAAGCCAACCATTAGTTACAGGTGCAGCATTACAAAAATGACAAATGGCTTGGGTGACTGCTCGCCTTCCTTTGCAACTTGGATAGAAGCCCACCTTTAGTGAAAATACCTTTTAAGCATTGCCTTAGTTGCCGAAAAAATATAGTGTAAATGAGCGGGCCCACTTGGAGAAATTCGTGAATCGAAATGTCGCGAAACGGAAGTGATTTTGGCCTTTGGATCCCTGTGCGCCGCACCACTTTGGAGGCGATTTTGAGGTACCTACTGGAGTCCAAATTGTGCCCAAGTGTGAGTGTTGGAAAGCCCTACCTGTCTACTTTCCAACCCAAGCCTAATTTCTGAATTTGGTGCTCATTTTCCCCTCAAAATCTTCATTCTCCCAAGACTACTTCCTGTGTGTCAAAATAGGGGCAGAGAGGTCATTTTTTGAGTGTTTTTTACCTCTTGGGGACTCAAAACTTGCCCAAACTTCTTGTCCATGCACTAGCAGTCATGATTTTTCATGCTAAATCCACAAATGCAAACCATTCTTGATTTGGAGCTCCCAATCCTAAGCGCCGCACTAGTGGCGCGGCGCACAGGGAGAAAAACCTTGTGTTGTGCCCAAAATTTTGTCATGTGACCAAAATTGCCCCAAATTTCTTTTGAAATTTGGGCTAGAGGTTCTCTATGAAGTGTTATACTGGGCCACAGAGGCTTCATCCAAGATTCGAAGCGATCTTGCTCTTTTTGCCTCTTTTGTCTCTTTGTCGCTCTCCCCAATTTCGCCTTCAAACTCCTTATCTGAGCCTTTGAACTCATGTTCAGTGCCCTATAGTGATAAACCATCCGCCGCAATATGGTTTTGTCCTTGTCAGCCTTCTCTAGCAGTCTCTCAAGGTGGATGTTGATACGCTCGAGCCAAGACTCTCGGTCATTGTTAATCTCTTGCTCTAATGGAGTGAGCTCAATCCTCCTATGTTGGGTAGCTTGGCGATTCTCACGGATGTTTTGCAGCTCCATGATATCATGCTGGTCTTCGAGTTGTTTTTTCCTCTGCCCAAATACTTGATAATCCACTTGGCCCTCTCCAAATTGAGATACAAGGCTTGGATCTCCGTTTTCTACTCCTGGATGATCCTCCTAAGTTTGGCACTCTCCACATCTGTATCATCATCATGAATGAGGATGAAGTCGGCCTATCGTTCACTTGATAGCCCCTCATCATGCATGGGCCTCTTGCCCTTGTCTTGTACCTGTGTTGCTGATGTCGGAAGCGAGGCCCCTTCCACCTCGGGTGGAGATAACACTCGCTTTGCTGCTGCAAACAAATGTCTACTGCCTCTCTGATAGGTGATGAACACTGGCATAGTAGCAGTCTCATGGTGCTCATACTGCTGAGCAGGACCACCTATCTCATGTTCAACCTCTAATAATACCTGTGAAGTGCTAAAGAGGTCACGGGAGATGAAATCATCCCAAGTAATGCCCTACAATCCCAGCTGATGAACCACCAAAATCTTAATAAGAGCAAAGTGATAAACACTGTTAAGTTGCTGCTGAGGGGTCTTGTGCTGCATGAAGGTGTTCATCCTCTCTATGTTCCTGCAAATGAAATATGGGATGTTCATTATCCGTACCCTAGTAAAGTGCATGAGCAACCTGATGTGATAGGCATATAAACGAGAGAACCTCCCCTCACAGCTGAAGTACTTCATGATCAACTTCATGAGTGGAGCATATTCATCTTTCAAGTATCGGAATGGAAAGACTCTTCGGAGCTGCCTCAAGAAACTGGGCTTAATGTAAGGCTCATAATGTTTCCAATCAACCTTATGTTTCTTGTGCCATGGTTCTCCAACGTTTGGTATGCCGGTTGCTAATGAGACAGTTTCAGGTGTCAGTGTGAAGGTGACCCCGACCAAGATAGAGTGATCTCCATGTAGGTGAAGCACAAAAAGACGGGCCAACTCATGATGAACTCGAACACTAGCCACCTTTTGACAAAACTCCAAACATGAAAAATGTTGTAAACATGACATTGCAAGAGGGCAGGCCTGCAATTCTGTGAGGGTGGTCGGTTCATCCCTAACATGTTTGCCACTTTTATGATGTCTCCGGGGAGCCTGTCCTTCTGAGGATGAATCACTTTGGGTTTCCATTTCGTACTCCAATGAATGCTCATCTGCCATGACTGTTGTATATGGACTGTGCTTGGACTGCTCTTTTGATCATGGTAGTGAAACTATGTGTTGTTGTGATCTTTGCCACCAAGGGGAACAATACAAAAGGGAGTGTTAGGAGGGGAATAATATGATGGGATTAGGGGTTATGGGGGGGGAAATTTTGTTTAGGGACATGTAGTAGGGTTTGGGGATTTTATAAGGTAGGGTTTTGGGGTTTTATGTTTGAAAAATGAGTGGAGGGGATAGGGAATAGGGGTTTAGTAATGTTTTTAGGGTAATGAAAAAATAGGGAAAAATGGGATGGGGGGAAGGGAACAATGGAAAGAAGGGGAAAAATGGAAGGGAGGAGGAACCTTGGCATCAACACAACAAATTTGCAACCCTAGAGCAATGGCTTTGATGTTTTCAAGTGGTAGGGTTTAGGCATTTTTTATTGCAATTATAAACGGCCATAAACCATCATCACATTCATAAAAATACATGAGCCATCAAGATTTAGACCCTACCTGTCAATTGGAAGGGATTCAAAGGCGATTTGATGCAATTGGGAGCAAGACCGGGCCTTTACGGGTGTGCACCGCGCAGCAAACCCAGTGCACCGCACTCTGTGTGTGCGTCGCACCCGTGTTGTTTCAACACTGTGGGATCACGCTCTGTGTGCCGCGCTCTCTATGTGCGCAGCGCTCCTCTGTTTGTGCGTCGCGCCCTTGAAAACTCCTCCAAACTCACCCAAACGCGTGCTAGCTCTCTCACAATCACTTTGCAATTTTTCTCTTTACCTTGGTATGCAAAATGACTATGTTTCTTGTGGAAATTCTATATAAAGGCATTTGGAGTCACGGGTTTGATTTTTGTTTCTTCAAAACCCACTTTGCTAATGTTTTGTTTTGACACTTTTCTCTGATTTAATGCAACTCTGTAATTCACTTTTCCCTTTGAATTTTTAGCTAAAATGATGAAATTTTTTGGCACTTTTTGTAGGGGTTGTTGACATGGCATTTGGCCAAGGAAACCATGATTGCACCTGAAGAGATCAACTGGAAACTTTTTTGAAAATTATCACAAATGACACATTGTTTGACTTTTCTTCAAAACAAAGTTTTGAACAACAGTCGTAATCTGTCAACATGACGATGAAAATCTTTAAATCACAACTTTGTAAGGGTCTCCCTCTGGCCTGCATGGCTTTATTGGACATGTTTGAATACCAATTTGACTAATCCCTAGACCTAATGACTGAAAATGATTCTTGTCCATTAAAAGATCAAACATTGACTGTCATGGACTTTAGTGAACATTGATGAAAAGACCTAAGCCAGCAGGTGCTAGACATGAGGGGAAATGACTGACAAGACCTTTCCATCAGATTACGGCATGCCCCTAGCAGAATGCAGTTGAGTGAATGGAGCGAGACTCCTAAAAATGAAATGCATAAAGAGTTTTGATCTCTGACGGAGGACCGACAAAACCGACTCTAACAGAATCAATGGCAACAAACAAGGAAGTGATAATTTCTAAAGCAACTCAGGTGGATACACAAATATCTTAGCACGTAATCATGTCCGAAAAAAGGCAAAAGACATCAGGAAGACAAACATTCTAAAAGAAATCAAAACCAAAGTTAAGGACACTAATGATTACATAAGGATGGAAGGAAAAGAAGATGTAAGTTCTCGTAGAGAACATGAAAGAGAACACAAAGACAAAAAAGGGAAACAAACTTTATTTTAAGAGGAATAAGTGACTATGGAAAAAATGAAAGAACTCTTAATTTGACAAGACTTTTTAAAAGTGAAATTACATTGGAGAGGGCAAATTTCTCAAGCAAGAAGGGTGGGAAAAATATGTGAAGAGAGGCCTTGACCCATAAAAGTCATGATGGAAAATGTGCAAGACAAACACTATCTTTTGAGAAAAATAAACTCTTGAAAGGCTCACACTTCTTCTTAGATGAAGATTTAACTAGCAAACAACAAGAGGAGAGAATAAAAGAAGTGGAGAAAATTAGAGCAGCGAGAAACAAAGGGAAAAGAGCATGGTTGTAAAATGGTAAACCAGTTATTGCAATGTTTGGGCCTCATGACAAAGTAAGGTAGCAATTTGGCAATAAAGAAAAAGTAATTAATTCTATAATATGGAGGAAAACAACAGGATCAACATGGATGAAAAGTGGTGAAGACTCAAATTTGAGTCTTGCATGCCAAGCCGTGTAGCAATCAAATCCTACCCAGATCTACCTAATTCTAGTTTGTTGGAACTGTAGAGGTTACCCTTGGAGGAGGGGACTTGGGTTAGGACCTATTGCAAAAGATAGAGACATAATTTGTCTCATAGAAACTCATGAACATGATGGTTGTAAAACTCCTATCTTTGATGGCTATTTGAAAGTAGCAGTTTGGAACGAGGCAGTAGAAAATGGCAAAGGGTATGGAGGAATATTGGTTTTAGTGAAAGAAAAGAAGGTCATCACATTCAATTTATGAAAGAAGATACAAATAAACAATATTTATGGTTCAAAATAATAGAGAATGAGAACCACATAAGAATTGCAGCATGCTATTTTGCACCTCAAGTCTCAAAAACTTACAAAAATAAGGGGCTAGATAGAAAAGACCCTTATGCAACTTTAAAGAAAGATATTGTTGTACATTCTCAGTAGGGAGAAGTTATTTCAGTGGGGGATTTCAATGCTAAAACAACAAATCAACAAGCTAGTATTTTTTTTTGCAAAGAGGATCACAATCCTATCTAGCTCATTGAAGAGGAGAATCCCCAATGGTTGAGATGTTTAGAGGGTGACAAAGTTAGCAATCATTTTGGAGAGGAGTTGTTCATTTTGTGTGGTGCTTTCAACTTAATTATCTGCAATGGTCTAGATAAATGGAAAAAGTCTAGGAAGTTCACTTGCAACACGTACAATGGGGCAAGTGTTGTTGACTATGTTATTTGTTTGCAAGGCTTGATAGAAAGGATAGATGAAGTTAAGATTGATGAGCATATGTGGGACTTAAAATTAGACCATAACCCAATTTATATAAAGCTATCTTGGTTAGAGGTAAGTCAGTATAGGAGGATAACCCAATGTTCTTGACAATCAATATCAAGGGGCAAAACTCTTCTAACACAATAAAGTTTCACTATCTTCAAAACAATGTTGGAAGGATCAATTCAGAAATGGAAGAGTGGTTCCGGAAGTCTCAATAGTCATGAGCTAACAAATATAATTCAAAGTACACTTGAGAATTGCAAAAGAGAAAAAAATACGAAATCTAAATCAAAGTGTTTTCCTGTAAATGCTTGTTTCAATTAGGAATGCAAAATGGCAAGGAAAACCTTGAAAAGGCAGGAGAGGAGAAGATGAATGTAAATTTATATAAGAAAATTTTAAAAAAGAAAAAAAATGAGTTAATGCATACAAGGCGAGAAGAGTTAATATATCTATCCAAGCATCACCCAAAGCATTTTTGGTAGGAACTTCAATCAAAGGAAGAAGCAAATTGAAAATAATATTACAACTAATCAATGGTTTGACTATTCAAGACAACTCTATGAGAAAGAATCAAAGGAGAAGCCTCCTCCCAGGATCAACACAACCACAAAGCTTTTCACATTATAGGAAGTAGAGATAGGAATTAAGAAGTTGAAAATAGGAAAGGCAAAGGACTTGGTTGAACTTCAAGCAAAATATCTAAAGTGGGGAATGAGCATTATTGCACCACACATCATGGAAATATTCAACAACGTCATTCCACAAGGATTCCCAAGAGATTGGACAACTAGTCTAGCAATACCCCTTTTCAAAAGTGGAGACATTAATAATCCTTCCAACAATAGAATCATTATGATCAATTCTTTGTTTGTGAAGCTCTTCAGTAGCATGGTAGAAAATAGAATCAGTAAGTGGGCGGAAGTCAGAGAAAAGTGGGCAAAAGGGAAAACAGGTTTTAGGTCGAAGCATTCTACAGTAGATCATGGTATCACACTAAGACACATTATAGCAAATGTTTGGGAGGGAAAAGAAGAAGTATTTTGTTTATTTGTTGACTTCAAAAAGGCATTTGACACGGTGCCTAAAGATAAGTTGTGGAGTAGAATGGAAGAACTTGAAATTCCTTTGCATTATAGAGTTGTTGTCCATAGGCTTTATGAAGAGGTGAAAGTCAAAATTAGAACTTTAGCAGGCATTTCAAAAAGCTTTAGAAGTGACATTAGAGTCAAGCAAGGTTTCCTTTTATCCCCTACTATTTTTGGTCTATATATTGATAAAATGGAAGAGTGGCTAAATCTGCAAGGTGGGGATGGTGTTCGATTGGGGGATTTTGCGATAAAGCTTCTTTTATATGTTGATGACCTTGTATTTATTGCTAAATCGGCCCAGCCATTCCAGATGCACCTATATGTCCTTAACCATTTTTGTAAAGCAGTGGGGATGCAAGTCAATAGCAGCAAGACCAAAATAATGATTTTCTCAAATAAAAAGAAGTAGAGTCGACATGAGTTCTTCTTTAAAGGCAACATTCTTGAAGAAGTAAAGGAATACAAGTACCTCGGGATTGATTTCAACAAAAAGCTTAATTGGGAGCACTATAGAAAGAAGCGAATTTTAAGAGGGTGGAAAGCATTATATGATCTTCAAAACAGATGTAGGGAGGCAAAGTTATGGGATTGGAAAACAATTAAGTTCTTTTTGGGCTCCTAGTTTGTCCAGTGATATTATATGGGTGTGAATTATGGGCTAGCAACATATCTGTCTCAAAATGGAAGCAAATTGAAAAAATCCAAAAACGCTTGATCATGAGCAAGTTTAAAATAAAAATAAAAATAAAAATTGGTTTCTTATGAGATAATGTTGAGTGAAACATGGGCAACTTCCATCGAAGCAATTGCTATGGTGCGTCTCATAAGGTATCTTCAGAGAATAGCAAATGGGAGAAGGTAGATGGCCTAAAGTTATCTTCAATGAAGGAATGAGTGAAAGAAATAAATCATGGATGAGACAAAACAACAAATGGATGCAAAAATGGAATATTTATATCAATGCATGTCCCACAAATAGCAAGGATTCGAAGAGTTATGTTATGAAGAAGTTTCGTAAGCATATATAGGGAAAAGATTTGGGTAGAAAGAAAAAGTACTATGTTCAAGAATTCAACCCCATGTGTGATCTCCAACTAAAAGAGTACATTGGAGCTAGCATTCCATGGAGAGCAAAGATTTTTATTGTTCAATTAAGAGCTAACTCGCACCAATTACGGTGTGAAACAGATTGGTGGAAAAGACCCAAAGAAGTTTGGGAAGAGCGGGTGTGTACTTTTTGCACTTCTGCGACAATGGAATCTGAAAAACATTTCATTTTGGAATGTGATGTTTTTAGAGACATTAGAGAGAGTTACAATAATATGTTAACTCCCGTTCTTTGTCATTGTCTTTTCAATAAGGGAGCTCTTAGAAGATTGAGTCAACTCATCATTAATTTAAATAATAAAAAAATTAAATTACAAAAAAAAAAAAAAAACTAATAGTCTCATAAATTATAACTAATCTCCAAGTTAAAATTTCTTTCATTCATTCCAGAGAGGGTTTTAAATGAGCGGCAGATCGCATTCCAAAACCCAAAGCCAAAGTTGTCCCTGCATAGTCATAACATGTATCGAGTGCGTTGATGGTATCACATATTACCAGGTTGGAAAGCATGTGACGATAAATGGCATACCGAGCCACGCCCATCCTGACAATGCAAGTTTAATTCTCAACTTACCCGGGTCTAGTAACCACAGTTAGAATCAGGATTTAAAGTGGTGTCGTTTCCACAGCTTTCCTTTCAGGGTCACTTGTTCTTTAGCTCTTTTCGCTTGTATGTGCAGCAGACCCAACAGTCAAGATTTTTCCTTTTGGAAAGGAAAATTATCGTGTCCCTTGATGCCCAAAGGACGACATGCAAGACCCCAAGAATTGCCCTTCGCGACGAATATAACCCTTGCAACTGGTCTGGGACTGCATTTTGTTTCCATAAGGTCTTCAACATTTACACGAAATTGTGGAAATTGTCAGTGAAATTGGATCGATAATCGCTCAAATTTATTATAGTCAGTCCAGAGGACGAGCAAGGTTAGTTACCTGTCAGAGTCTCGTATCTTTTACAGGGTGATCTTGAGCTGTGAGTATTTCAAAGAGAGTGGTTGGGCGAACAAGAAGTTCTGTTTTTATGTCAGCTTCATTCTCGTGTGCCTAATGCTCAATTGCAGGGAGATGGTATAGCATCTTCTTAACCAGTTTAGGATGCTCGTCGATGAATATCGTCGAACTTTTCCGGTAAATCCCAATGCAATATAACTGGTGATATTTTTACAAAATTTTGGGCTGATATGCGCTCTTTCCAATAAATATCTGCAATTCACGCTGTTTACTACAAACTAGAAATTAATTACTCCTTTTCTGTAAAATTTAGAAATTACTTGAAAACATAGAAAAATTCTCAAAGATTCTTTCATTATCTTTAAAGTTAACAACATTTTAGGGGATTATGAATTAGATACTTGCCTGGAGTGAGTGACAGAGATTGGACTTCTCCACCGTCTCCTATCATAGGCAGGCCAGTAACGTGGGTTCCTTCCATAGATGGGCCGTGAGAGTAATGTGGTCAAAAAACCTGTGCCAAAAACATGTGAGTCGGCCCTATGACAGCAATTTGCAAGTAAAACAACACTAACCATATGTGACTCTTAAATATTATTCTAGAAGGTTCAAATTGTTTTTTTTTTTTTTTTTTGAAAAAATACCTCTTTAAACTATTAACTTTTGTTATGAATTTTTGTGGGGTAACTTGTTATTTCATCCCTTGCTGTTTATTTGTTGTCGAAAAACCTGTGCCAAAATCCTATGAGTCGGCTCTGTCACTGAGTAATTTGCAGGTAAAACAAAACTAACCATATGCAACTCTCAAGTATTTTTCTGAAAAGTTCAAAATTGTGTTAGTAATATATATATATATATATAATACCTCTTTAAACGATTATCTTTCTGTTATGAATTATTGTGGGGCAATCTACCATTTCAGATCTCACATTTTATCTGTGCATCTTTTTCTGAAAATGTTGATTAAGACTATGTATGGACGCCTGATAGCCTCTACTAACATTGATTCTCTAAGCACCTATGGGGTAGGTCCAGCAAGCAGCAAAAAGCAGCAGACCCTAATGAAGAAGGGCACCAGAAAGGTGACAACAGAGTTGGCCACATCCCTTTACAAAATGCATTCATGAACCACCATCATTCTTCATCCACAAAACGTGCATCCACCATTTGTTAACAAATGTTGTGGCTGCTTAAACTATTGATTAGATCATGCGACAGAGCTAGATATGAGTTAAGATATAGCCTGAATCTCCACTCTCCATTAATGGTTTTATGCAACCTATTATTTGGCTAGCACATGGGAACACAGATTCAACTACTACTTACCAAAGGAATTTGGAAAATGAAACCTTCCAGACAAGAAGATTGCCCAACAAAATATACTCTCACATGAATGAAAGGGGACGCATGGCTACTAGGGTAACATCGTATATCTTTGTGTTGCAGATGTAGGAAGTCGTAGGACTTGAACCTTGACAAGTTGACACAATAAGAAATGTGCATGTTTCATGTTTGGTTATATTTTTTTATTATTAATTTAATTTCTCTCATTAAATTGTTTTATTTTCTATTTGTTTTCTGTTAAAATCAACAAACCAAAAACCCTTAATTTTGTTTCCTTATGGAAATTATGTGTTTTTATCGAAAAGAAATCTATGTATGTCATTTGATGATTTCAGGTAAAATTATCATGGATAATTATTTTATATATATTTCTTAATTTTACGTTCTTAACTATTTTTATATCAACGACCTCTTCAGTTAAGTCTTTTTGTGTCAAAAGAATTGATGTTAAGTTGTTTGTTAGCTAATAGAAGTCTTTAGCTTTCTGCAAATTTTTTGAACAATATTAGGTGGGTGGATTTAAGTATGCATTTGTTGCGAAGAACTCCTCTTGCTAAGGGAAGAGTTATTTCATTTCACATCAGTGTTAACTGTTGTTCCACAATAAATAGATCCAAATAGAGCACCTGAGAAGTAATCAAGAACATAGAAAACAAATCGGGCAACTGAATAACACTTTTGATGCCAATGATGTTAATTGCCAAAAATCTTTAATTCTGGAAGAGGAATGTGGAAGTAAACTATGCCTGGAGAAGATTCACAATAATACTTAAATATTCTAAATTTGGGGAAAAATACAGTGCACATCAAACCTAATATATTTTCCATTACTCCCAAAAAAACCTAATACAACTACGCAGAATAATAATTGAAAATTCTTTTTGTGCAATATATTTTCCGTTACTCTTAAAAAGCCTAATAATTTCCAACAACTATACAAAATAATTGTAGTTCACTATTGATTGTTGGATTAGCATTTACCATGGATTATTGGATTAGCATTTACTGTTTAGAATTTCACGTTCATACTTATTAGTCATGTAGAAATGTTTTGATTATTTGCATACATATAGAACGAACTTTGTGCAATTGCAATTTTATATATGTTTTAATTTTAAACTCAAATTTTTGCTTTATTTTACCAATGTTTAAATGTGATGTGAATCATGAATGTTTAAGAATGCCCTTCACATTTGACAGTGAAGTTTTGCTGTAAAGTGCATTCATGAGAAACAAATTAGCTTTTGAAGTCCAACACTTTATTTTATGGTGTTCATATTCTTTATTTCAAGTAAAGTTTTTTCTATGGTGTTCATATTCTTTATTTTAGGCAAAGTTTCTTCTATGGTGTTCATATTCGTTTCGCTGATGGTTGACTAGGAAAAAATTATATTTTCTTATAATGATATGAAAAAAGTTCTTCTCCTAATGCATCATCTGAAACACCCAATTGATATTTTCAGTGCAACATCATAAATTTTCAAGAGCAGAATCCTCCATTTCATATAAAAAGAAGCCAAAAACTGAAACACTTTCTCATAAATTGCAATTTCACGAAAAGTTTATTCTACGCTATTCATATTCATTTCGTTGACGGTTAACTAAGGAAAAAATATATTTTTTGATAATGATATGAAAAAAGTTTTACTCCTATTGCATCATTTGAGACACCCAACTGATATTCTCAACGCAGCATCATAAATTGTCAAGAGCAGAATCCTTGATTTCATATAAAAATATAAATTAAGAAAATTTTGGGTTATTGAGGAAATAAGTTCTGGGTTCTGGGAACTTGAATTCATGCCCATGATACAAATATTTTTAAAGAAGTTGATATTGATAAAAATTAACAATCAATTAATATGGCATGAAAAGTTGTGTTCACATGTAATATCATATAATTTGATGAAATGAAACAAGTGATTACTTATGAGTTAGCGGAATCTTTTTGGTTGGATCAAGTGTTTTCAAATTTGCTTGAATGCTATGGCAAAAAATGATTATAATTACCTTAATCCTATATAAATTAAATGTTCACTAAAATGGTTATAATTAGTTTAATAATATGGTTAAGATGTAGTAGCATTAAACAAAGTGCATCCATAATCGTTATTGTTGTTTTATGAACAAAACTATATGCTCACACAATTCATCTATACAAAAAAGATGACATCTATACAAAAAAGCATGTCATCGTTATTGTTGTTTTATGAACAAAACTATATGCTCACACAATTCATCTATACAAAAAAGCATTGACATGTCACCACATGGCTCTTGTTTATTACTATTAGATTTATGCAAACTTGTTTGCATCGAAGTCCTCTATGTTTGTTAACATATAAGTCTCATGACTATTAGATTTATGCAAACTTGTTTGCATTGGAGTCCTCTATGTTGGTTAACATATAAGTCTCATGTCAAATGTCATGTACCTAGTTCATATATGTTTCATGTCATATGTAATCCACATAATAAATGTGTTTGATAGAGAAAGAGGATAAGACATGTGAAGGCAATGTTCCATTTATTTACACTCTAAAGTGACCATAAACAATACCAAAATTCTTCAATGAGGTTGTTCAAGCATCGACAATGAAAACAATTAGTGATACTTGGTGAGTTATATCTTTGCTTTGTTATAAGCCTATGCTCACACATTATTAGTCCATGTTTCGTCAGGGACTATAGCATTCGTTTCGCGGTCAATTTGTGTTGACTATGTATCATTTGGTTGTGTTTTTGCAATTTTAACCAAAGTTTGGAGAAATGCTTCTATTTTCGCATAAATTCAAAAATAATTTCTAATTTTTTAGCAAATGCTATTTCTAATTTTTTATTGTATGAGGAAACTTTAATAGGCCATAATTCCCTTTGTGGAGAGTGTTTTATTTTTGTTTTTTTGCAATGCTTGATAATTTATTTTAAAATTAAAATAAAAGTAATTTTTTGAATGGTCATTGTGTCGGTGATTTCTCTAACACTGTCACTGCTATGTTAATGATCTACTCAATGATGTGAGAATTGGTGTGGTTTCTTTGTTAGTGTTATGTTCAATGATGCGAGAATTGCTGCAGTTGCAGCTTGTTTGTATAGGCTCGGGGGGATGGGGGTTGAACAAATATCGAATTAATATTATTATGTGCGAGAGTGTTGTGGTCTCTTGCATAATGAGTGTTGTGATATTGATGAACAATGTGGTATTTGGTATGGTTTCATTATGCGAAAGAGTATCTATGGGAGAATCGGGGTATTTTGCATAAATGGGGGTTCTAAATAAACTATGTAATGAATCTGCGAAAGGATTTGTATTTTAAAATTATTATTTAGGAATGCTTTTTAAAACTATGGAAGTAGTTGTACGAAGGAGGTTATGCGAAGCTAGTGTTGACATGGTTGCATGGAACTATTATGTTAATGCTTTGCTCAATGATGCGAGAATTCATGCAACTTGTTTGCATAGGCTCAAGGGGAGGGGGCGCTAAACAAATGTTGAATTAATACTGTTATGTGCGGGATAGTTGAGGTCCTTTGCATAGTGAGTGCTATGATACTGATGAACGATGTGGTAGTTGGTATGGTTTCGATGGGAGAACCTAGGTCTTTTGTATAGATGGGGGTGCCAAATAAACTATGTAACAAATGTGCAGAATGATTTGTCTTTTTAAATTATTATTTAAGAATTTTTTTTGCAACTACAGAAGTAGTTGTATGAGGGTGGTTGTGCGAAGCTAGTTGTTGATGTGGTTGTAGGGCACTATTATGTTAATGCTTTGTTCAATGATGTGAGAATTAATGTGGTTGCAGGTTATTTGCATAGGCCTCAGGGGGGTTGGAGTTGAACAAATGTCGAATTAATATTATTATGTTTTCTTGTGCGAAGTACAGAGTATGTGCAAGAGAGTTGAGGTCCTTTGCATAGTGAGTACTAGGGTCATTGTGCAGAACGTTTATTGTGTGGAGGATGGAATATGTGTGGGAGAATCAAGGTCTTTTAAAAATACGGGGGTGCTAAAAATTGTAATTTTAATTCTTATGAAGAAAAAATGTTGTCTGGTAAAATGAATGTGCAAAAGGCTTTGTCTTTTTTAATTATTAATAGCAACGTTTTTCACAAATACCGAAGTCGTTGTATGAAGGTGGTTGTACAAAGCAAGTTGTTCAGTGGTATCGTGTGTGGAGTTTCGAATGTCAATTAAGGCCATTTTTGAGAGCGAAAGTAGTTGTGTGAACAAAGTTGTGTGGAGGTTGTTGTGCATGTGCGGACGTTATGTGAAAGTTTTATACAAAGTTTACTGAGATAATAAATATACAAATCTAATTTTTAATTCTTATTTAGAGATGTATTTCAAAACATATAATCATTAATTAATATTATTTACAAATCTGTTTGTTCGGAGGTATCATGTGCAGAGTTTTGAATGTCAATTAAGGGCGTTATTGAGTGTGGAAGTAGCAGACGAAGTTTTGCGGAGGTTGTTGTGCTTGTGCAGATGTTATGTGAAATTTTTGTGCAAAGTTCACTAAGATAATAAATATACAAATCTATTTTTTAATTCTTATTTAGTGACGCATTTCACAATCTATAATCATTTATTAATTTCAAAGAAGAATACTCTAGAGAAAACTCTAAATCACAAGAAATCGAGCAAGAAAGAAACAACTCTCAAGGCAAGCATGGAGAAAGCCCCGTCCCCTGAAGCATCAACAGTTATGAGGATTCGAATATCGCACAAAATAAATCTTCATTTAACAGCAAAGCAGATCTCCTAGACCAAACTTCTTCTCCGACTATCTTCAAAAGGACGAACACAATAGATCGTGAAGCTAAGACACCGATGTCTCAAGAACAAGAAGAGATGAAGGAGATGCAAGATAAAGGAATTTGGAAGACCATAGAGAAAAAAAAGAAAGCTACAACATCCATCTCGCCAAGAAAGACAAGGATCCAAACAATTAAAAACTAAGAAAATTATAGGTTTGATAGACCAATTTGGTCTCAGTGGACATTAACCATCATCATCCTCATCATCATCATCATCATCAATATCAGTTTCAAATATTAATGCATGAGGGAATTATTGAGTGTGGAAGTAGTTGTGCGGACGAAATTGTGTGGATATTATGTGGAGAACAAATGAATGTATGGAATCTATGTACAATGAGGGAAGTGCAAAAGGGTCTTTTAAATGTAATGTGTTTGATATTATTTTTATTATTAATAGATTTTGTGGGATGCGGAAGTGCATACAATGAAAGCTTGAAAAAAGTTTACACATAATAGACTGTGTTGTTCAAAAATAGCGTGTGCAGAGAAAAAATGCTTCTTGCCCATAATATATGGGTCTCACAGTGATTAATATCAGTTTCAAATGTCAATGACAAAGGGAAGAGAATTGTTGAGTCTGAAAGTGGTTGTGTGTAAGAGCATTTCTTTGTAGTTTTGCACGTGCATTTGTGTAATGTTGAAAGTGTACGAAAATTAGTCATTGAATTGAATGTTGAGATGACTTATATTTATCTACAGCTTTGTTTTCTATTAATCAGAGGGTCGACATCAGGAAAATGAAAAATTTGGATGGTTGTTTTATTTTTATACCAGTTTCAGATGCAAAATAGTCATAGGTGGTGATTTCTAGGGAAATGAGACAACAAATATTTTAAATAGCTAATATAGTGAGGGGAGAAACGTTATTTGAAGTGATAGAGAAAAAAGTGGTGCGTGTAGTATTTTCTCTTTGCAAATTGCGTTTAAGAGCTTGGATTATTTTCCAAGCTTTTGTTTCCCTACATAAACTGTTATCTTCGAATATGTGCTTGAATGATATCAATAGTGCAGAAATACATAAGTTGTACAATACTGCAAGCTTCTAAATTGATTTACCTTTGTTGGTTTTTTGTTCGCATTTGGAAATACTACAAGTTTTTTGTTCACTAAGGTTTTCTCTATAACACTCTGCAATACTCTGCAAGTTATGGTTTGTTGTACAATACTCTACAAGTTTTTCTATACAATATTGTGAAAAATGAGTGTATCAAGTTATTCTTAAACCAAATTTTGTTCGATTTTACAAAGTAGTGGGGAGTAGTTGTCAAGTTGATTCGTCATAGAAAGTAAAATTACTATTTTGTGGCTATTATTGATAGTTTTATGAGTTTGATTTTACAGAGTAGTGAGGACCAGTTGTCAAGTCGATTCATCATAGACGATAACTTTATTATTTTGTGGCTATTATTGATAGTTTTACAAGTTTCAAGTTTTAGTAATTAAATTTTTTTCATGTTGCCAAAAATCAAGGAGTTCAAAATTAAATGTGTCTGTGTGGCATAAGGTTTGCACTACATCATATTTTGCAAGAAATAGTTGTGCTAGGTTATTTATAAATCAAATTTGGTTTGGTTTTACAAAGTAGTGGGACCAGTTGCCAATTCGATTTGTCATAGAGAGTAGCTAAATACATGTTGGCACAATATATATTTTTGAATATCCTTATGCACTTTACTGTATGTAGTTATTATTGATGGTGTTCTCTACGGAGGCTACAATTCTACTAAGATAACAAATTTCTAGTGGGATTCAGTGAAAAAAAATTGAAGAAATCCAACTGTGCAAGTGTTTCAATCTTTTATTTTTTTAATGGTGGATATGGATCAGCACCATCAAGAATCTTTGGGGCACTGCAAATTTTGAACTTGATATATTTTTTGAGGTAAATTTATGGTCTTGTTAAACTACGACATTGTCGATAGACCAGGAAAACAAAGGGATTCGAGCACATTTCTGATAAAATAAGGTGGTGATTTTTTGTAATTCGAGGTTATAGCTGCCAATTTCATGATCTTGGGTGTCAATTGGGTGTAAATGGAAGAAAGAAAAATAGCTAAAAAATGGTTTGTTGTGATTTGTTTGGTATCAAAAAAATTGTCGATAGGGTTTTTTATGATGTTAAATCCATTTCCACTATTACAATAAATGATTCAAACACTTGTGTTCTCAGGGTTTTACTAAACGAATAAAACAAAAAAACTAGTGATTCTTCGTTGTATGGACGAACTTACTGGTTCGATAGACAATGTCTATTATTGCATATCATAAATTTTTGTGATGTACATCAATGATCTCAAGTAAGAACAAAGTGCGAAGTAAATGCATAGGATGTTTTTCGAATTTCAAAAAAAAAATCCTATTACTGTCCGTAAAACTTAACTTTGTTATCTTTAATTTTTATTTATTCAGAACATTATGTGTAATGGTTTTTCACATAATAGTAACATTCAGTAGTTGTGAAGAAAACGGATAATTGTAAAGTGAAATGTGATTTGAATACATTATTCATTGACGAAGTTTTTTCCCCCTGCAAACGAAAAATGGGTAGCATGTGAGGAAAAGAAGTTATTTGCAATGATACGATTACTCACTTGTTGAGATTGATGATAGATTTTACTAGTTGAGAACTTATGAGTGATATATGAATATGTCAACAGAAGAGAAAACAAGTGACAAGATTTGGAGTACTGAATTAGTGAATGTTGGGTGTGTTCCAGAGGTTTTTTATTTAAGAGAAATTGTTTACTCTGTGTAGATAATTTTGATTTCAAAAAGAGGCAATTAAGTTGGGAGCAACAAAAGTTTCTCTAAAATGTCAATGTATTCAAATTGTTATTCAAGTTACCGGAACCGAATAAGCATTTAAAATTATCTGTTGTGGATATTTTCCTGGAGGTAGTAGGGCACAAAGTTGACATTGTGTGGGAATTCATTTGTGCAAGTTATAAGGTTCCTTTTGATCTTTCTCTTCTAGATATTTCATTGTTTAGGAAACCATTTAGCAATTTTTGTTGGCTCTTTACGCGTGTAGTAGGGGTAGAAAGTACATCGCATGTCCTGAAATGCATTTTCTATGTGCTTTATGAGACATGCAAAAACATGATTGGGCTTATGTCATTTCGAATGAATTATCCATTCAATTACATAGATTACCTAAAAACAATGGGTTCTTTATGATTTCATATCTAATAACATCTCATATCATGACATATGTTTGACATCTTTCTTTGTAATCCTATATTCAAGTTTCACGAGGAACCAATGTAGTTCTGGTATCCTATATTGTGGAAGAATGAAGCTTCTTTAAATTTTTGCTTAGTTTAAGATGTGTCTGTGAGGCAAGTGTATTGCATGATAAATAGACAAGAGCCTTCTCTAATATCTGCAAAAGTTTAGGCTTTCTTACTTCGCAAGGGGGAATATGAGGAAAGAGAAAGCAATACAATTATACAAGTTTATGGTTTTGAAGATAAGTCATTGCTTTTGCCAATCTTTGTTCTAGACATGTAATTTTTTACTGAAGTATGTAGATAACATCGTCTTTAGTAATCTATATTTGAATAGAAAAAAAAGAGATAACTTATTTATTTTCTATTTACTGTTGGAAAAGTGATTGTGAAGAATACAACTCACGCTCTCTTTTTTGCGAAGTCTTTGGATGCTTTCAACTTAAGTGAAGTTAAAGCTATTAAATGCTTTGATAGAGGAAGAATTTTCATGGAACACCTTGAGTCTATGGGATACAAGAACTTGTTTCCGAGAAGTAGAGAGAAGAGTGAGGAAAGTCACGGTGTATCAATAAAAGATCAAAAAATGTTGGTAGACATTGGACAGCTTAATGAAAAAGAGATCATTGCAATGGGATAAATATCTAAGAAAAGAGGCGCAACCCCTGTGGGGAAATATCAATCTTGCAGACATAGTGCTCATGAGACTTCATCTGCTAGCAAAAAAAAAAATAGAAGAAGAAGAAGAAGAAGTACTAGAAGCAAAAAATTGGTTTCCAATAGGCTATCAAGTGGCGGGGATGATGAAGGGACTCCTTGTACAGTAACTCCGAAAAGAGCTCACACAGTTGAATCATTTAGATCCAAGAGTGCGCTTGAAATAGAGAGAATTGAAGAAAAAATGGAAATGGAAGTTGATAGTGTTCTACTGCCTGACTAGGTTAGTACTTGTTTGCAATAAAATCAAAGAATAATGGAGAAAATTGTTGAAGAGGACATTATTTCTGATGACCATTTTGTCACATTACAGAACGCAAATTATGATAGGGGTGGTAGGAGATTAAAGGTTGAAAGGATATAGCTTTCTAACAGAATAGTTGTTGATCAGATAGAATTGAATGTTGATTTGTCTTTGGTTGCAATGCCTGGGCTAATGAAATTGAATGAAGCTAGTGGTGAAGCGCTTGCGAATTCTGTTGGTTGTCAACAGGCATAAAATCAAAATATGAATGAAAAAATAAAAGAGCTATAAGATGCTCTAAGTGTGGTTCCTTTGTTGGATACTCCACTAGCAATAAGAAGACCGTCATTGTTAATTTCTACTTCTCGCAGATCTAATAGATTTGAGAAACCTATCAATATTTTGAGTGTAATGAAATCGTTTATCATTAATAATATCTCAGAAAGATTGTGGATTATTGAATTTGCATGGAAAGTTGCATTTGATCTATGGCATTTAAAGCATAGGACTAGGTATTTTGTCGAATTGGTCAAAAGTGATCTCGAGGGAGACAGGGAATTCATGGACAATGACCTATTAACTTTTAGTCATAAGCTTGATTCATTGTTTGAACTAGAAAGAGATAAACAAAGGCTTCCTGATGTTGATCAGATTTGGTAGATCAAAGTTGTGTGGTATGGGAAAATCAGAACTTTGGAAAAAATTATTTTTAAGTGTGGAAACATAGAAAATCGAAGAGTAGATGTGTATCTCAAAATGTGGATTAATATCACAGGAGAAGATGATGGTTGATTTGGAGAAGTTGAAACAATCATAGGTAACGTATTTCGATGATAGAGATGATTTTAGCACAGAAGAAATTAGCAAATAGATAATTACTTTTGTTGGCGTCAACAAAGAGTACTATGCCACAGTTTTGTAGTTGAAAAAATAAGCAAAAGACATTGAGGAGATATTCAATAAAAATGTTAAGAAGGACATTATTATTGCTCCAATGAAAGAATTCATCGAAGCTATAGTGAAGGAATTCATTGCAGGAAGCCTGATTGCGAGATATAGTTGAAGGTTAAAGAATATTGTAGTTTTGTTTTGTATATTGTAAGTGTTTTAATACATTGGAACCTTTTCTTTTGTCATCAAAGCATTTTACTATTTAAATTTGATATGTGCGTTATGATTGAATAGTATAATTCCTTAATGTAGTTCCTTGTTACTTGTTGCAGATGACTTTTGGATATTACACTTGACTGGATTGCAATTGTAGCTATAATTGAGACAAGTGCATTTAGCTTTGCGATTAAAGTATTATCATTTTCATAAATGCAATATGCAACAAAGTATATTCCCTGAACCATGGCTCTGTAACCATAACTTATTTGAATTATGATTATTGTTTTTTCTATCTTTTAGCATGTTTACTAATTATGTAAACAATTATGAGATAATGTTTGAAATGGGATGTTGTATGGACCTCGGTTCTCAAATATTATACAGAAAACAGTGATTGAACAATTCTTTAACATTATTTTCTTTGTGCTTTTATATATTCCCTAATGTTGTGTAATGAATAATAATTAAAATGCATTTTTGTTTACTCTGTTCTAATACTAAACGTTTTACCAATTATTTCAATAATTCTTAAATAATGTTTTACATGTGAAGTTGCATATATTGCATTTGTTGTGATTAGAATTTCAATCTAAATACAATTACACTTGTTGTAACTATGTTGATAACTATTCAAGGTTGTTCAACTAGAAAGCATGAATATTTTCTTATAGTTTTCTTTATTTATGTTTGCTTGTACAAAAGCGAAAATGGCATACATCAATGTTTCATTGTATGGAGTTTTCACTCTCCCAATATTAGATTAAGAGTTTTCATTGTGCAAGGAAAGTTGCCTAGAGTGAAAGATATGCACAACAACATATGATGATAAAAATAAATAATAATAATAATTATGCATTGAACTATGGGATCTATTTTTTCGAAGCATTGTGAAAAAAAAATCCATATTCATTTTGCAATGGTCAATTGTAAACCAATTTTTGTAAGTAATTTTCTTATAGACATATACAATTTCTTTAGTTAAAGAAAATAAGTATTTAAGTAAGCTTTACTGAAGATTTAAACATGTTTTATTATAGGAAGTTTTTTCTAATGTGAAACCCATATGAATGCTTATATTGTGAGTCATAAAAGTTTAACAGTAGTCAATTGTAAATGAAAATTTGTAAATCATTACTAAATATAGAATTAGCTATGTGGAAATGGTTGTGCATGTGTGGAGGCTATGTAAGAAACAAATGTATCTGTGGAATTAAGTATTTATATAATTTATGCTTTATATAGAAACATGTTTCACTGTAAGATTTATTAATTAAATGGTGTTATTTAATAATAAATTTTACCAATTGCAAAAAACAAACAATTGATAATAATAATGTTATAGCTAAAGTTTTGTTGGTGATTGTAATCAATTCGGCAGGTGTATATTGCATAAGGAAAAGAGACAGAATTTTTAAATTGCATTATTAAGAAGCAGAAAAAAGGAGAAGAAGAAGAAATAAAAAAACAAAACTCTTTCATTGTGCGAAGTATGGTTTTATCATTTTTGTACATAGCATAACGACATTAACGATTCAATACTCTTTTGGTGAAATGAACAGAACGACACGTAATCAGGAATGTAAATGTCGTTACCTCTAAACTAACATCGATATAGTAGTGGATGTGATTGTTGATAACTCATAAGCTAGTTGTCATTATTAGAAAAGATTCAAATTTAATTTGTTTTGTACGTGGAGTAGCTGGTTTCTAAATTTTAAGATTTGTTTTTAAACTATTGGTGTTATTCCTCAAAAATGTCTGCTTTGTTGTTTTTAAATTGCTATTTATTTCATAAAACACATTTCACACATAGAATAGTAACATGTAATGGAAAAAGACAAAAAAAAAAAGGGAAAAAATTTATCACTATCAGTGTTTACTCTAACACTGAAAATCCTACAATTTGACAACTATAATCTGATTTTCAAAAAAACTATGTCGGGTTTTCTAAAAATCATGTCATAATTTATATTGTTTTATGGCCAGAATTTTCCGCATTTATATTATGTGAATTATTTTTTCTATTTGTCATAAATGTAGATTTTGCTATATTGAATTGTTATATGTTGGAAGTGTTCTATAAAAAGGATTTCATAGGCATAATAGTAACAAGTGGTATTTGTTTAGCATATCATTGAGCTATACACATAGCGCATCGATAATAATGTTGGTTGAAAAAAAATGAAAGTTCACCGCATAAATGTCTTTGAGAGGAAGGAAGGAAGTTATTTGCATTCATACTATTAACTCACTTGCACTTATCGATCAGAGCTTTTAGTGGTTGACTATGTATCAACGATATGTGAATTTGCCTGTGCAAGAGAACAACAACAACAAGATTTGGTCTAGTGTATTAGAAAATGTTACATGCATTCTAGAGCTATTTGATTTCAGAAAAATTGTTTATTTATAGGCAGATAAGTTTGATTTAGAAGAAAAAACAATTAGGTTATCAACCAAAGATATTGGTATTTCTTTGAGTTCATATACATTTAGGTGGATATTGAAGTTACCAATTTTGAATATGTGATTAGATTTTTAAAACTCAATCATTTTTTTAGAAACACAGGCAGGTGGCTTGAAAAAATTACAGGAGTTTGCTTCATCGGTTTCTGAGGTTCTTTCTAATATTTCCTCTCTATATATCACTTTTATTAGATAACCATTCAAAGATTTTTATTGGTTGTATGCACATTTAATGGGCCAAAAAACTACGACCACTATACCAAGTTCCATTCTCTATGTGCTTCATTACTCATATAAAAAAAAATTGTGCATTCAATTGGGCTGATCTTATTTCAAATGAACTGTGTTTTCAATTAGTACATTTGTAAAATAACAATAGGTTATTCATGATGGCAGATCTGATATCGTCCTTTGTTTCGATTCATACTTTTGATGAGTTGCCACATAACCCTAATTTCAATCTAGAGAAAGAACTAATGCAATTCTGCTATCCCATATCGTGAATCAAGAAGTTATTTTAAATTTTGGTCTAATTCAAAATATTTTTGTAAAACAAGTTATTTGCATGATAATTGGATGAGAGCCCCATCAAATATCCGGTGAAGCACAAATTTTTCTCTGAGGGAAAGAGAGAGATGAAGAAAAGGAAATATATGGTTATTCGAGTTGATGGGTTTCGAGGTAAACCATTCTTACTTCCAAGAATTGTTTAGGACATGTATTTTATTGTTAAAGTCTATAAACAATACTATGATTGGCAAATTTCAACAGGAAAAACTATATATATATAATATATATATTATATATTATATATATATTATATTCCATTTACCGTTGGGCAAGTAATCATGAAGAATGGAATTCAGCTTGTAGAGTTTACCATGGTTTAATTTAAAAGAAATTAAAGGCTTGCAAGATGTTGATCCAGAAGGTCTATTTGTCAAACATCTAAGTGTCATCAAATGCGAGAGATTATTGACAAAAGTTGCAAGTGAAAACGAAATGAGTCACAGTGTTGCAAGAAATAATGAAGAAGGAGCAATGATTATTAGACAAATTATTGAAGAAGCAAGTATTAGCACTGAAACACGGCGTAAACAAATAAGTGGAAAAGTTGTGCAATCTTATGTTTGCATATTCGAAACTGCTTTGGCTTCATCTTCAAGTGAAAAAAAATGAAAATATATTGAAGTTGCATAGTTGATTCATGGTCAACTATCAATTGTCGGAGATGACAAAGAACCTCAATTGAAAAAATTCAAAAGTCCCCTGCAAATAAGAAGCAGTCAATAAAGTATCAATGAATATATTGAAACTTTGTTACCTTATTGGGTCAATAGTGCTTTGAATGAAAATCAAAAAATAACATAGCAAATTGCCAAATAGTTCTCTATTTTCAATTATCAATATGTCACTTTTCAAAATGAAAACTATAGCAGGAAAAGTAAAATATTGAAAATTGAAAAGGTAAGGATGCATGGTAAAAAAATTATTGATCCAACATAAATGAATCTTCATATGTCTGGAATTGTAGCCATGGATGTTTTGACATTGCATGAAGCTACCAGGAATGCACTTGGAGTGTCTATTAAGAAACGAAATGTAGAGAACCTGGTACTGAAAGAAACAATAGAAATGCTAGAAAGTGCTTTAAATTTGGGTCCTTTGTTAATGACTCCAATTGCAATACAGACTCAACAATATGAAATTCCCACTAGTATCACATTTCATGGATCTATTGGAGCTTTGTAACGGGTTAATGCATTCAATTGTCATATTGCCGGTAATATATGCCAGAGATTAGAAATCATTGAACATGCATGGTAGACGGTTTTTGTTCTGCTATGGTTAGCACATGAAATCAATACATTTGTCGATTTTCTAAGTAATGTTACTGAAGACAAGCATTCCATTAACAATGACTTATGTGCTTTTTGTCAATCTTGAATTGTTGTCTGATCTAGACAAGAGAAAACAAAGAACTACAAAATTCTAATCAAATGAGGCAAATCAAAGTTGGATGGTCCATAAGAATCACTATACTAGAAAAAATTATTACTTAATGTAAGAGCGTAGACAATAGGAGAAGTGATGTGTTTCTAAATTCCATACAAATCGTCCGAGATATAGATGGCCCATGCATTATACGAAATTTTGAATTGATTACAAAAGATACATTAACATTTGCATTGGAAAAGAGAAAACAGTGAATGGCAGAACAATTTGATGTTATAACTTATTTTACTCCAAAAGAAATTGACAAATGGCTTGTTGGTTTTGTCAGTATTAATGATAGAAAAATTGTGTTAACTACTCAGTTACAAGAGAGGCAATGGAGATCAAAAAGAAATTATTCGATCAACATGTCCGCTAGATATTACAATGGGACCAATGAAAGAATTCATTCAGGTTAAGTTGAAGACATTGGTTAAAGAGGCCATGCATTTGGAAGACAATTTCTAGTCAAACAATTATTCTAAATGCTTTTACAAATTATAAATGTCTTTAAATCTTTACATATGTGTTTTCTATTTACTATTATTCAATCATCGTGATTTATTAATTTTACTAATGTCACATAGTCTACTTGTTGAATGCAATTCCTTGTTTTATTTTGTAGTTCTCATTTTGCATATTACAGTTCACGCATTTATTTTTGGCAGATGCAGAAGCAGGTACTTAAAGAGAAGATGACAGAATAGCATATTGAATGAGCCATTAAGGATTTCCATTGTTGATACAAACAATTCACGCTAAGAATCAGTGTTCTTAATACTTAGCATCTAATCTTTTATGCATTTGTATTCTATTTATTTATGTCAATCATAGTTATGAATGATGTAAACTATCAGACAAGAATTGTACTGAGTACCTATTTTTTAGAGGTAGCAAAAAGTCATTCGATTTTGAAAAGCGTTGATTCATAATACATTTTTTTCTTTTTTTAGCATATTTTTGACACTTCAAATTTTCTTATGTATCAAGTATGAATTTTCTTTTAAAATGTTAGTGATTTTCATGTTGATTTTGAAAAGTGTTGATGCAACATTAACCACATTTTTTAGAGAGCTTATTTTTTATACTTTAAACTTTTTTAATGTATTAGGTGTGGATAATTTTTTTAAAATTTTGGTGATTTTCATGTGGATTTTGAAAAGCATCAACATTTTTTTAAGCCATATTTTTGACACTTCATATTTCTTATGTCCTAAGTATGCACAGTAGTTTTTTAGATGTTGATTATTTAACCATTTTTCAAATTGTCTAATTCCAGGTAAAAAATTAAAAACATTAAAACATGAGAAAAGTAAAAACTAAAACAAAACAAAATTTAAAAAATAATAAATAAGAGTAAATGAAAATATATTATTATAAAAAAAAAAAAAAAAAAAAAAAAAAAAAAAAAAAAAAATTGCCAAAAAAATGAAATATAAAAAATGACGAAAAAAATGGAACATAAGAAAAACAAAAAAACAAAATTAAATGACATTTTTTCACGACATTTTTTCTGGTTAATTTTAATCAAAATGTGACAGAGATTTTTAAAAACTTGAGTTTCAATTGTTTAATCTGCATAATTCAAGTGCCCCATGGGTTTTTAAGGGTGCTGAATCCATTTATGCATTCAAAAATGTACTTTGAACAACAAAAAATCTTGAAATTGTATTACCAGAATTTGGTGAATTCTAGTGAAATATATATATATAGGAAAAATATTTCGAGAAAAAAAAAAAAAAAAAAAAAAAAAAATAATAATAATAATAATAAAAACAAAAAATAATAAAATCATTAAAAAAGTAATTTAAAAATAAAAACATAAAAATAAAAAAATCCAATGGTCCTAAGGTAACATAAAAGGCAATAAAAACATTTAAAAAAAACAAATTAAAAACAATTATAAAACAATTAAAAATCGTCTATCATGTGATCCAACCCTGGGGAATCGATCTGCCACCCCCAGTGTAAGGCCCTCGGGCGCAAACGCGTCGAGCGCCAGGCGAACGATGGGTCGGGCGCACGAATGGAACGGGCGCCGGACGAACGATGAGTCGGGCGCGCGGTGAACGACAGGCGTGCACGGTGAACGGGCGGGTAGTGCGACGGCGAGTTGGATGGGCGCGCACGACGACGAGCGGGCGCGCGTGCACGATGAGCTGGGCACGCGTGCAAGACGAGCTGCAGTGGGCGCGCTACAATGCGACATGACTTACGACGGGAGGCCGAGCTATCACACGAGTTATGGAACAAGGAGCGATGGTTTATACCATGACTCGGAGGGGACTTGCGATGAGGGCAGGCCGACACATAATAAAACACGAAGGGGTGTGCCAACCATAAATTAGGGGGTCGGCCAGGGCGCCACCGCCCATGATGGTTCCATGCTACCGTGTGTATATATTGGTGAACGATTGGAGTTCATTTGGCAAGCAACTCAAGCTCGCATATCTTCATATCTACACATAGCAAGTGGGAGTAAGGCGCAGAAATGCGCATAGCTCATGCGCATAAGGGGATAAATGCGCAGAGTTTACACTTGGGTTTGGTTGATAAACGAAGGGCATGCGTAAGGGTTGAAGTGCAGATTGTGCAGGACGTGTAAGAGTGTCTTGGTGACCCGTGTGTGGGCACCCGCTCTTGGTGCAAGTGTGCACTCTCTCCTATGTAAAGGCAGGTTGCCTCATGTTGTAAAATTGGGTAAGTGTTGGCTTGGAGTTTGCCAAGCACACTAGCACATTGTACTCTTGAAAAACTGATATATAATATATTGTTGGGCAGACTGTTCGGGAGTTGCCCCTCCCCTTTATATCGTGCAATTGATGTCTTTTGTAATTGTTGTGATAATGAATGAGTATGGGCTTCATTGATATAAAGGTTTAATGCATTTTACTTGGTTGTGAAAAACAAACTAAGTATCGGTTGTGAATTAGGCGTAGTCCGCACACATAAGTATTGTTAAAAAGAAAGTGTGGGGTGGTGCCGCACCTCGCCGGCACGGTTGGAAGACCACTGTAGGCTTGGGGGCGTGACAGTTGATATCAGAGCAAGCTAATAACCGGGTGTTGAAGCTTATGAAGAAGAGATGACGAGTACTTGCAGGTGAAGGAAGTGGTTTCACACTCAAGTGAAACAAGGACTGGTTCATTATGCAGGGGCCGGATGAAAGACTGAAGGGTAAGATGGAGGATACACCTACGAAAGGTGAGTCTAGCCATGAATCGGGTGAATTCTTGAGGTACGAAGTGTTGGAACGAATGAGACAATGGAGTTCTAACTGGGTTGCGATGAAGGCCGAGAACATGAAGTTTCGGGAAGGCTGTTCGAAACTAAGAAGGGAACTTGAAGAGCTCAAGAGCCAATGCGGAAGTACGGCAGATGTTGAACTCAAGGAACTTGATAAGGAGATCCAACGAAGTGGTCTTGGTCTTCAAGAGCTCTTTGATGAAAGAGCCCGTTTAAGGAAGGAAAGTGCCAAGTTGGAGGCCCAAATCAAGCTAATTGAGGAAGAAATAAAAGGACAGCTTCTTGGTAAGAAGGTCGTTGTGATTGATCAAGAGGAGCTTGATTACATTGACAGGTTGGGAACTTACTATCGTGACAATCCAGAGGATGTGTGAAAGTTGAGTTCTATAAGAGTAGTCAATGGACACTTGGTTGGTGCACTTGAGCAGAGGTCGATGAAGGACAAGCTTGAGGGAGTTCAAGCTAGACCAGGATCGGGTTGCCTTGATGAGCCAAGCAAGGAAGTGAAGTACCTTAAGAAGGAAGTCAAGTTGGAGCATGAGCCAATTGACTCTTATGAGGTCGAATTCCTGAAGAAGGTTGCTGATATAAGACATAAGACAAAGCAGACAAAAGGAGGTAATGCCTTGAAGCTGAGTTTTGTGCAGGTGACCGTGAAGGGCAAGAGATTTGCAGCTTTGGTTGATACAGGGGCTACACATAGCTTCTTAAGCAAGAAGGCAGCAAAGTCTTTTAAGAAGAAAGCAGGAATGGAGAGGGAATTGAGTGCTTTCAAAGCAGTCAACTCTACCATGAAAGCTGTTATTGGTGTTATGAAGTACACTCAACTAAAAGTAGGATCGTGGTTTGGGAAGTTGGACTTAAGAGTTGTGGACATGGATGATCACTCTATGGTGTTGGGGCAGGACTTCATGAGGCTTGCACAAGCTGTACCAATGGTGGACCGAGACATACTCTTGATTACAGCCGAAGGAAGAACCATGATGGTACCGATGAATAGAAGGAGTTGCTTGGGGTATAGGCCAAGGATGAATTCTATGACATTGTATCCCAAAGATCCGAATGTGAAGCATGAGGATGTGGAGCAAAGAGGACTTGGGAGTATGACTCAAACAACGAAGGAATGGAAGCTGATTGACTTCGTTGCAAGGGTGAGAAAGAATGAGGCAAGTGAGAAGGCAGTCTCACGAACCTTGAGACACTTGACAGAGACATCTTCTACTAATGATCTTCACAATGGAGTTGCAAAAGAAGGAAGTCCTAGTACTACTTCAGAGGCAGTGGTTGATGGGGATTATGAGGGTAGAGATCCTACTGGCATAGTGGACTTTTGCAGGTATGCCATGGGCATATATGACTTTTAATTGACAAAGGAAAAGCTCAAGGAGCTTGGGTGTACATGTGAGGAGGTTGAGGCTGTGCATACTTACTTTGAGGACACAACATCAATCCGACACATGGGTGGATGAGAGTAAGGGAGGAAACTTCCTGGCCCTCCTTTCTCTATAGACAACCTTGGCGATAGGTTGGTGTGGAGGCCTTGATAGGGAGGAACCACACCAACTCTACAAGGAGCCTTGGAGGGAGGCTTCTTTATGACAAATTGCAGACTTGGGTGCAGATGACCAGATGTTGGGATGAGGTCTACATGAGTTGGACATCATGGACAACTAGTGTCATGGACATCAGGTTGAGGGTAAGGAGCATGGCAGTTTGTGCAGAGACATTATGTGGGAGCATGAGTAGATGTGTCATTCATGGACATTCTATGGGAGTATGCCGAAGCAAAGGATGTTGTGCAGATGCTTTTATGACTTGTATGAGCTAGTGGAGAGGTTGTGCTCTCTTGTGCAACTAAACCATGGCTTGATCATGTTGCAGATGGGATGGAGTTTCCATGGACCTGAGCATGGGAGATTCTTGATGAGTCCGAGATATAGCAGAAGTCAGGAAAAGGCTGACGGTGACATAAGGATGTGCATTCTTGTGGCTTGGGCGTATGGTTGGACTAGCTACCCAACTAGTTCGAGTCATGAGGGGTACCAATGTACAGAGGTATGTGGCTGTGAGATCTTCACTTGATGGAGCAAAGAGATGCACACATGATGGAGTTAGGGACATGATGGAGGACACATTGTTGCAGTGGACATGTAGCTTGATGTTGGAGGGATCAGCCTTCCATGGTGGAGAGCAGCATGAAGACATTGTGGCAGGTGGTCGATGATCACGGACATCTATGACATACCTTGGTATGGACTATCTTGGTGGCAGTTGGTCACTTAAGATGAGACATGGTGGAGATAAGCCTACATATGTTACAGGGATGTTTGCCATATGTGGAAGAGTTGACATCATGGTTTCATGCTTGGAGTTGGGGTGTTGTCGAGGACGACAACGACTTCAGGTGGAGGAGGATGTAAGGCCCTCGGGCGAAAACGCGTCGAGCGCCGGGCGAACAATGGGTCGGGTGCACGAATGGATCGGGCGCCGAACGAACGATGAGTCGGGCGTGTGGTGAACGACAGGCGCACACGGTGAATGGGCGGGTAGTGCGACGGCGAGTTGGATGGGCGTGCGGGTGGGCACGCACGACGACGAGCGGGCGCGTGTGCACAACAAGCTGGGCACGCGTGCACGACGAGCTGCACGACAAGCTGCGGTGGGCGCGCTACAATGCGACATGACTTACGACGGGAGGCCGAGCTATCACGCGAGTTATGGAACAAGGAGCGATGGTTTATACCATGACTCGGAGGGGACTTGCGATGAGGGCAGGCCGACACATAATAAAACACGAAGGGGTGTGCCAACCATAGATTAGGGGGTCGGCGGGGCGCCACCGCCCATGATGGTCCATGCTACCGTGTGTATATATTGGTGAACGATTGGAGTTCATTTGGCAAGCAACTCAAGCTCGCATATCTTCATATCTACGCATAGCAAGTGGGAGTAAGGCGCAGAAATGCGCATAGCTCATGCGCATAAGGGGATAAATGCGCAGAGTTTACACTTGGGTTTGGTTGATAAACGAAGGGCGTGCGTAAGGGTTGAAGTGCAGATTGTGCAGGACGTGTAAGAGTGTCTTGGTGACCCGTGTGTGGGCACCCACTCTTGGTGCAAGTGTACACTCTCTCCTATGTAAAGGCAGGTTGCCTCATGTTGTAAAATTGGATAGTGTTGGCTTGGAGTTTGCCAAGCACACTAGCACATTGTACTCTTGAAAAACTGATATATAATATATTGTTGGGCAGACTGTTCAGGAGTTGCCCCTCCCCTTTATATCGTGCAATTGATGTCTTTTATAATTTTTGTGATAATGAATGAGTATGGGCTTCATTGATATAAGGTTTTAATGCATTTTACTTGGTTGTGAAAAACAAACTAAGTATCGGTTGTGAAATTAGGCGTAGTCCGCACACATAAGTATTGTTAAAAAGAAAGTGTGGGGTGGTGCCGCACCTCGCCGGCACGGTTGGAAGACCACCGTAGGCTTGGGGGCGTGACACCCAGGGCCCATTGGGTCATGGGGATGAGCAGGGAAGGAGTTGAGTAGCTTCTTACTCGCACACCCTCGTGACTCAATCGCCCCTTGGGGGTGGCAACCTGATTTCATTGGGCTACAAGGGTGGGTTGGGTAGGAGTTTCCCAACGGACCCTTGCGCTGGCTGCCACCCCTAGGGCATCGCTGGACTGTTGAGTGGGCAATTTTCAATTTTTTTTTTCATTTTTTGTTTTTTAAATGTATTTTTTATTATTTATTATTATTTTTTGTAAGCTTTTTTGTCCCATATTTATATATAATATAATATATATATATAGCATGTTTTTTTTATTTTTTAGTTTTAATATATTTTTATTACATTATTATGTTTTATTTTTTTCAATTTTTTAATTTTTGTTTTTTATTCATGTTTTTTAAATTTTTTTTATGATTTAATATATATTTTTATTTACTTCTTATTGTTTTTTAAACTTCTTTGCATTTTTTTTGTTTTTTTATTATTTTTTTATTTTCAAGTTTTATTTTTATTTCTTTTTATTTCATTTTATTTCTTTATTATTTTTTTTATTTTATTTTTTCCTATATGGTGTGTGTCGATCCTTGAATAACAACTTGATCCTATTATGTATCAATTTGATAGTTGATTTTAAATTTTTTGTTATAATCGATCAAGTCTGACCCCACGCTGTGTCAATTTCATGGTTGGTCTTTAAGTTTTCATTACAATGGGTGAGTCGCCTACACTACGTATCAATGTAAAGGTTGATTTTTAAATTTTTGTTGCAATGTGTCAAGTTGCCTTAAGCTAATATTTTAAAGTTGTTATACTTCTAGCATTTAAAAAAAAAATACTCTTGGTATAATGACTCTTTCATTCAGGGATTCGTTTTTAAAGTTTTTTTAGTCACAAAATTTTTTCATAATGCCATGGTAGAAATATGTTGAAAGCTCAAGGTTTTTTATATTCATGATCTTTGGTTTTATTCCATGGTTGAAAAATTGTCAAAATTTTAAAGTTTTTCTAAATCAAGGTAAGTTATCTTTAATAACTGTTGGAAATTTAAGGCTTTTCATAGATATATCAATTTTACGCGTTTCTGATTTCAATTAGCCTTGTGTTGCACTATGTAACCTTTAATGAATTAATTGGGGGCAGATCTTTTTGCAAACATTTTTCCATGTATCGCAAGATTTCATAGTGCGGAGTTAAGAGATTCAGACGATGAAAGCTTCAAAGCTTCTTCCGCATACTGGACTTAATCCACAGTTCCATGCATATGCCTATTTACACAGAGATAACTATAAACAAGGATTTGATTGTGAAAAGAGAACAACCTTTAATTAGTTGATTACCAAAGTTATTTTGTGAAAATGAAGTTGATTTTGCTAAAGTGTGAAAACCGTAGTCAGTCTGCAAAAGGTCTTCGCTCACATTTGTGCTTATGCGGAGATAAAAATATCCATAGGAATGCTTCGTACAACAAAAAATTTCATTGTACTTATGCTACCCACGTTAGAATCATATTGACATTAGACTATTAGCAAATAAATATGAACATTAAACTATTAATTGGAATGAACATTACACGTGTTGTGGTATCAAATTTGAATAGACTTTCACATTGTATCGATTAAATCAACTAGTAACAGTTTATAAGTTAATATTAATATTTTAATGTGTAACAACCCTTGGTTGATTTTTCGTGAAAAAAATAAAATAAGACCAAGGTCATGGAACACATATTCCAAGATGAATGTTGGGAAAAGCATCCTAGTGGGTGTCACTTTCGGTTTATTATGGATAAGGAAATTGGTGAAGGCATTGCAAAGGCAGAATGGCATTATTTGCATTTAATTATGAAAATAAAGGAAAATAAGAGAAAAGGAAGGTGAAGGGTCACATATTTGCATGAGGGAAATTTAAGGAAAAATGAATGAAAATGAAGAAAATAGAGGCCACAACGATAAAAAGGTTTCTAAGGATCAGTTCATAGCTTTTGTTGGTTTAGCCTTTTGACAAATTTTTGGTGGAGCTCTCTTTTATTCTCTCATTCTCTCATAATCTTGCACACTTAGAGCATTCTTGGAGCATGTTTGGAGAACTTCAGCATTCACCTGGATTTGGAGAAAGTTTGAAAGCGCAAAGTAACAATTCAATCAATAACTATAGTTGGATTACTTTCCTGGTAATAAGTTGCATGTGTGTTTTCCTTGTTGATTTATGGATGCATGGTATATGCATGTGAATTTTTGGTTTTGCGTTATCTTTGGCATAGAGATTTACCTAGATTGGCAGTCGTTTTATCCTTTCTTTTCCATTTTCTAGATAGACATGTTACTGTGGGTTTTCCACTTGATTGTTTTTTTATCGGTGCTCATAATTCCTTGTGGTTGTGGGTTGGAACAAATGCTTTGGAAGCCTTGGAAAAGCTTGGGTTGAGTTACTAGTCCTAGAGCCTAGGTTGGGTCAAACACTCTAGAGCCCTTAGTGGGTTGAGTTACTATTCCCTGGAGCTGGGTCGGACAAACACTCTGGAACACTAGAAGGTTGTGGGTTGAGTTACTAGTTCCTTGAGCACTAGACATCTTGGGTAGAGACCGATATGGTTGGTGTTAGTGATTTCTAACCATGAACTGGAATCATTGGTTGAGGGTTGAGGTGGTTTTGCCTTTGGAAGCCTTAGTTAGGTTAGTCTTGGTTTATTCTATGAAATCCCACATTCGTGCTTGGAATATGGTGTTGGGTTGATTAGCTAAAAGAGAGATTTTGTTCATCCCAATCTATGGTCGGGTGGTATGTGGAAGTCCTTGACTTAGTTGGTATTTTCCTATGTTAATATAAGGTATTTTCCTATTATGATCTAGAAGCATATGTATTGATTATGTTAGTGATGTTATGGTTGGGCTGCCATGGTTTATATGTTATTTATATGTTGGTTATATGATGTATATTGTTTATGCCTTTTGACATGTTTGATAAATATATGAATAGTTGATGAATGTATGAACTAATAAGTGTTGTTACAACAATGTGGATAGGGCATAGAGCCTTCTTGGTCATTCTCAAATGAATCTTAGACAATTATGATCATATATGCATTCATGACCTGTAGCTTACATGTTTGCCATGTGTTTGACGAAATGTTTGTTATGTTCTAGGAAATCTAGGTCAAGTTCTACCTCTAAGTTTGAATGATTAGCTTTGTTATTAAGTCATTTATGATTCTGAGAAGTCTCAAGTAGTTCTAGGTAGTGTTATGGAGGCTCACCTGGAAATTTGGCTCAGACCTTGGGATTGCACCTTCTGAACTAGGCAAGTTGGGTCACAACCACACTCAAGAAATGTTGTGCATTCAGTTGGAGGCCTATAACTGCATGGAAGCCTTGTCATGCATGCGATTGGGGGTTAAGTTGTGAGAAATGCAGCCCCGTCGCAGGGTTTGGTCACCTGGGGTGGTCTCCTGACCCCTAAGTGTCTTGTAGCTTTGAGGGATGTCGTGAGTAGTCAATGTGTGATCAGTTATAGGCCCCACTTCCTTAACTGGAGCTGGGAGGTCGGGTCATATCATAGTAACTCTTCATCTCATGTTTACCCTAGCAAGCGATGAAATTGGGTAAATGTGGGTGGGGTGGTTACAGGGTGGTATTGGAGCATGGTTCAACACTTAGGCTAGATGGGCTAGATGCATGTTGTTATGCATGCATTGTTATAGTTATTGTTATGGTTATGGTTATGCATGCATAGTAGGTGAAACATGGATCATGGTTGTCATTATTTCATTTGTGTCATAATGATGTTATTGGTATGTTCTGTGGCCAATATGTTGGTTGAGATGGAGTAGGATATGAAAATATTCAAAGCGAGGTTGCAGCACTAGACCTCGGGGTAAGAGTAGATTGTCATATAAGTTTGTATGTTGGGCATGTAGGTATATTGGTTAGTGGTTGTTATAAAAATTATGGTTATGTACATGCATGTCATTCTATTATTATTGTGGTTACATGCATGATAGATGTTAGTCAGTCAATACGATTATATGTACATGCGTAAGATAGCCATGACTAGTAGTAACGTGTTGTTCTATGCATTTTGTTCATATGCATGACGATTATAGTCATTGCAGCTGAGATGATGATGTTATTATCTATCGTGTTGATCTAAATTGGCCTATGCAAATGGTTATGGTTATGATATTCAAGAACGATTCGATATATTTGTGATATTGTGTCATACTAATATGGACTGACTTATGCAGATGTGATAGCCTCCCTAGAGATACATTAAGGTATGAGTTTGATTATGTCGTGTATTTGGTTTATGAAACATGGTATGTTTACAAGTTGTTTGAATGTTTGATTAATCGCATGATATGAGTATGTGTTTATAAGATTGCATGAAGGAATGATCTTGTTTTAAGACGATTGTACAAACACAATATGTGTTGAGATAGTTGATATGCACTTGAGAGAAAGTGGGTGCTAGTTGTAGTATTATGACTAATTATTGTGAGTTGCCTATTGATTATCACATGGTTGTTAGTCTTGGTAAAGATTGATTTCAAATAGATAGACATGATGTATTGATTTCTGGAACATGTGAGTAACATGTGTGAACAATTGCAGCGAAACATGCTTGGTATTATCATAACAATGTAATAGTTGATTTGTTTATATAATTAACAATTGGGTGATGTGATAACACATAATAAAACTCAATTGAAACAAGGAGAAAAAGGTAAAAGAAAGGAATTGGGAAAAAATGATTTTGGCTATGTTTGGAAACCACGATTCCAAATGAATGAGTGTTTTTGCAAGAATATAGGAAGTCTTCTTGCCCTTGATTTTATCTAACATTATGTGGATGTGTGTTATATTCATGAATATGTATTTTATAGGTAAAACAATTGGCTTCTAGTTATGGCTAGATTCGTCAAAGAATTGGAATCCCTTGAGAGATGATAAATGTACGTGTTTAGTTACAAGTATGATGTAGGAGATTGCATGGAAAAAGAGACTTCCATGAAATATTGAAGAAGGCTCAAATTGAGCTTTCCTTTAGAATCATTGGGAAGCCATGGGGTTGAGTCATGGTGTTTGTTGCTAGTTTTGTGATTTCAATGTTTTGTGATTTTTTTTGTGATAATTGATTTGCAAATTTTTTTTGTCTAGTGCATGGCCATGCCACTTTGTTTGTGGCATCGTATTGCTATTGGTTTTTCATGGTTTTCTTCTTGTTTGTTTCTTGTTCTTGCCTCTCATGTTTGAAGGGTCTTGGGGATTAGATAAGGAAAGAGGAAGTTAATGGATCTTGGGGGGAGTTGAACGATACCCAAAAGGTAATGTGAGACTTGGATGAAGCTCGGTGCATGATTAAAAGATAGTCAAAGGAAAGAATATGGCAGCTAGTTGGATTGGTTGGGTCCATTGGGATGAATGGACAATTGCAGGATAGTCATGAGAAAGGTATTCAAGAAAGGTAAAGTAATTGGATTTGAGGCATCAAATACCTTGGAAATTTTGGGAACTGTTGTTTCTCAATGTTGTACTTATTGTGCATGAATAAAGGGATTTCTCTTAATCTTGACCTTATGATATCTGGTAATTGTGTTGTGATTATGATTATGTTGATTTCTAGATATGTATGTATGTCATTGTCCGACAGGATCATTAGGGATCATGATTGTTTTATGATAATGTGTATATGTATATATGTATGTATTTGTGTTGTTGTCTAATAGGATCATCAGGGATCATGCTTATGGAGGAATGGCTATTTATGCAGGTGAATGACATGAAGAGGTTCCTGTTTTATGAAGAATCAAGTGGGTAGAGTATCCTTGACATATTTATGAGGTCAGTATCATGTGGATATGAATTGATATTATGTATTTTATATTATGCCTATGTTTATGCTATGGTAGGTAATGTTGAAGGATACATCATCGGAATGAAAGCAATGCGATCTGCAGCATGTTGGGACAAGCATGGATAGTGGAAAGACACTAGAAGCAAGGTTGCTTGGTAAAGACGGTGTGGTCTCTGGATGTATCGTATTGGTGTTATGTAAATGTTGCATATGCAGTGTTGTGTATGTATGGTGTTGTGTACATGTTGTATATGCAGTGTTGTGTACATATGGTATTGTGCACATATTGTATATATGGTGTTATGTACATATGGTGTTGTATGCATGTTGCATATGTCGTGTTGTGTACGTATGGTGTTGTGTACATGTTGTATATGTCGTGTTGTGTACATATGGTAGTGTGTACATGTTGTATATGCGAAGTTGTGTACATGTGGTATTGTGTACATGTTGTACATGTGGTGTTGTGTGAATGTGGTGTCGTGTACATGTGGTCCATGTGGTGCTACATGCATGTCATAATGTCTACATGTTGTGCATGTGGCGTTGTGTACATGTGGTGATGTGTACACATTGTGCAAGTGGTGTTCTCAATATGTGGTGTTGTGTACACATTGTGCAAGTGGTGCTAAGTAGATTAGATGTTGTGTACGCGTTAGGTAAGTGGTGTTGTCTACATGTGATATTGTGTATACTTCATACACATTGTGTTGTGCACATGTAGTACTCTGTTAAGTGTATTGTGTAGTCACTGTATCGTGACGTGTATTTTTTATGTTGTACTCTGAGTAAGTATATGTATCGTGTTGTACACCGGGAGTAGGTGTATGTGTTGTGCTGTACACCGGGTGTAGGTGTATGTGTTGTGTTGTATGTCAGGTGCAGGCGCACGTATTGTGTGGTGTTGTACACTATGGTGGATGTATGTGTTGTGATGTACACTTTATGTATGTGTGCATGATTAAAGAGAAGAGAAGTGTTATACAGTAATTTGTCGCACTCCTAGTGGCATACCCTAAGTTGTCGAACTTTGACCAAAATGTTGCAAAGTGACAAAAGTTGTCAATGAATTCACCATGAAAAACATTGATCAGAGCATCCCTAAAGAAAAGAAGAAGAAATTCCTTGAAGTAATTCTAGAAGAGATTGTCAAAAACCCTATTTGCAAGCCCAACACTACTTTTAGCAATAAAAACATGTGTTTGGTATCCTTTGGTCTAACAAGTGACTGGTGTTGGTAGCACGACTTTGGATAGGAAAATCCACATTGATCCTCTTTAGGCAGTTTCTCTAAAAATGGAGCAGAAACTTCTCTTACTAGAAGCCTCGAGAACGACGAATTGGTTATTGTTGAATAAGGATATTGTCGATTTCTCTGATTTTGAGTCCTTGATCCTACCTTAGGGATCTTCCCCTTAAGATGTGAACCTTCTTCCCCCTTTTTTGGATCCCTAACTCCCTCTCCTTCCCTATAAATGCATCCCCTTACACCCTCAAATGGTTGGCCAAACTAGATTGGTCATTTTGCTATCAAATTATGCCTAATTTCTACCAATTTGTGAAGGAGAAAGGAGAGCTTAAAAACTCTTGGCTTGGACTTCGTAACCCATCCCAAAGGAGGCTTCCAACATCAAGGAAGTGGTTGTATGCTTCCTTCTTGTGTTTATTATTAATGCAATGCATGTTTACTTTCCATCAACATGTAAATGACTACTTTCTTAGTATGATGCTCCTTGATATGTCATATGGTTTACATTAGAATGCATATGCTATGTTTTCCCTTTGTTGTCTTTGTTTGATATCTCTTGTAGGCATTTTCTCGGAATAGAATAGAAAGGATCAAGCTTGTAAGTGAGGAGATCGAGATAGACATCGAAAAGTGACTGCATAGTAGTGAGGTCAACCATATTTCCTCTCTCATGTCATTCTAATTTAAACTAGGAGAGTTTTGCATGTATTCTTTTCAGTTGTTACTAGATCCACGCATTGGACAGAGGGATCGCTTCTATCCTAGAAGGGATTGCCTAGATAACAAATTGGTGACTCCTCTGGCAAGCCTATAGCCCTTTCAACCCTCCTTTTGCATTTGGCATTTTTTATTAGTTTGGTAAACCTTTCAACGATCCTTGGTTTTGATTGCTTTTGAGTTTGTACTCTGAGTAGTCAGTCATTTAGGGTATCAGGCCTAGGGTTTTGCTCAAGATCTACTTGTTTCTCCTAATCTTTTCTTTGCCAATGTGCTTTTTCTCAGACACAGTCATGTTGTAGTGCTGATTTTTCCAGTATAATTGTCTTGGAAACCTTGTATTCCATTGTTTGTCGGCACTGGTCCATTTTTTCGTCCAACACTTATGTTGTTGTGTAAAGTAATGCTGCCAGCATGAATTTTTCTATGTAAATTAGTGCTAACCCTGTCAACGTGGATTTTTTTTTATGTAAAGTAGTGTTGATCCTTAAAATAGATATTTCTTAGGGTTTCTACGTAAAATCCTAGTATTTCCTATTCTCTGAGCTCATCCTCCTACTCTGTGTGCATTGAATTTTCTTTTATTTGTGTTAGTTCCTTTGTGGTGTGCAAAATTTTGTCCCATGCTTGAAGTGGTAAAAAGGTCATTTTGATTGAGTCTTTCATACTTTGAGTGAATTAAAATCTTTGTTTGTTGCTTGTGTGAGTGCGAAAATATGATTTTTTTTGTTGATTGAGTAGTAGTAGTTCTTTTGCAGTCATAAGGAAATTGATTTTTCATTCATTTAATTTTCATCTCATAATTTACTTTTCATAAAGTGCATTAGATCACATTGCATTGAAAATTCATTTTTTGAGATTTATCATTGGACATAGATTACAGTGTTTAGTGATTGAAAGCTAAAAGTATATTAAGTGTATTCTCATTCATTGAAAGAATAGTTGAGATCATTTCCCTTTTGGTTGTTGCATTTGGAAAATGAAAGTGAAATATCAAGTTAGGAAAGTTTTATTTGCTTCATTTTTCATTATTGCATCATTGTTTGAATATCTTCCCTTACTAGATTAACTTTCATCGAAATGGGAAGAATCCTTTTCTCATGATAGTTTCATCATAGATGTTTAGGTCACATTGTTTTGAGCCTTAAAAACCAAACTTAATTGAATATAAACTTAAAATTTACCTCAGTTAACTTAAGGAGCATTTTGAATTTAATGCAAACATTTAGAGGTCTAGGCTAGAGACATGTTCCGATGTCGTTAAACGTAGGAGTTTTCGTTATTTGCCAAAATTGTATCTCAGGGGTGAAATCATGTTCCACATATAGAAGTGTATAGGACCGTTCTCCAATACTTTTAGATATATCGAAGGTGCTCCATGCATGGTAAGTATATGGGAATGCTCTCATCGAACGATTATGAATTAGATAGCACTACTACGGACTGCACTCCCATGTACTGTCACATATATTTTGGGGAGTCCCCTATAGGTTGTTATCCATCCATAGGTAACCGAGCATGTCGCCTTGTATACTTTGATACACCGAACACAGTATTCGGTGAGATTGGTTGTTGTATGTTAAGCCTTTGGTTCATGAAGATGTATATTGTAGTTCACTGTTTCTTGGTAAACCTTTATGCCTAGTTACCTCTTTTTGAATTATTTGTTGTTAATTTCTAAAATCAATTAATTGACCTCGATAAAACATCCTTCCCAAGGAAATAATCCTTAGTGTATGTTAGGTTGAGAATAATGGCAACAGTTCCTGAGTTCACCAACCAAGAAAACCTGTCTGACCATAATCCTGATCCTTTTCCTTCTTTTGGATATTTTGGTGCTCCCTATATGGAAACATTTTCCTTTCCTAAGTTTACCATTGGTTTGCTAGTTTGGTTATTTTTGACCCCTGTGGTTCCAAGTGCCCAAATTGCTCCTCAATTGGGCTCTCCTATACCTGATTGGTATCAACCTCTAGTTGATTCTAAAGTTGACACTTTTCCTTCTTCTCATGTTCGGTCTTCTTCCTCTTCTCCCTCTTTGTCTGGTGAAAGAATGTAAGCTAGTAACCAAGTCGATAAGAAGAAGAAGAAAAGGAAGATTAAAAAGAAGAAAATCAAGCAAGGGATCAACCCTGCAACCATTGCTAGTGATGTAACTGATGTTGAGAAAACTTCTAATTAGCCCCGGAAAGAGAAATTCCCTTGCATGATATGTAAGGGTGACCACCTTCTTAGAGATCGTCCCAACATTCCCAAGGACTTAAAAGTGTGGTCCATAGGTTCCCATCAACCTTTGTCATCAACCTATGGAGATCATGTTGGTGATAAACTTTCAACTAGTGGTAGTAAAACCCATGGGAAAAAGGGAAAAGTTAAATTCCCTGTAGGTTATGTGAAGGGAATAATCCTATTCACCTTTTTCCTTATATGGATGAATCCTCTAAAATGTTATATAACCTTACCTCTTTTCAAACTCATATTCCAACTCGCTATCGGAAGCTTCCCTTCGACCCTCCACTAGTTGATAAAAACTCATCTCTGGTCAATCCCACTCTCTCTAGAGTTGAATCCCATGAGTACGTTCGAGACAAACCAATGGTCGAGAAACTATTTGACCTGATTCCACTTTCATTCGATCATATAGAACATGTAGTGAGTGAAGTTCATACCATTGAGATTCTTTTGGTTTCTTCAGATTCCAAAGGATTAAGGGGGAATCCTGATGTTCCCACGATACAGGGGGATTATCTTCCTATTCCCACGATCTAGGGGGAAAATCCTCCTATTCATGTAACACAAGGGGGGGAATTCTCCCATTCTAATGGCACCCCCACCAAGTAGTTTAGTCACTTTCTTTGATTGGATTCAATTGGCAGGATATTTTCTTCCTTCTTATGTGCCTTTTCAGATCACAATACAGGCTTATAATATAACCATACCTGGATGTGCCTTTGTTAGTATTATGTCTTCAACTACCTAGCAAGATTTAAGTTATCCTCAGCTTGTGCCTATTACCTAGAATGTGTTATATTTTAGCAGAGGAACCAGCCAACCGTTAGGGATCCTTCCTAAGTTGCCTATTACTTTGGGAAGAAAACTCGTCTATCTTGACGTGATGGTTGTTCAAGGCCCTTTGGTCAATTTTAATTTACTCCTCGGTCATGACTATGTTTATGGCATTGGAGCTCTTGTCTCTTCTCTCTTTCATGTCATATGCTTCCTAAATGAAGCAAGAATTCTGACCATTTATCAGCTTTCATTTGTTGGTCCTAATTTGACTCTCAATCAACCATCTTCCCTAAATGGTCCTTGTGTGCAAGTGGTATCACCCATGCCACAGGTTAATTATGTGGCCACATGTTTTGTGCCCATGTCTACTGATGATCTAGTTAGTGATATAATGCATCATGTACTGGGGGAATTGGAACCTGATCTTTCCATTAGATCCCTTGACATGTATCCCTTCCAGAGTGTTGTTATCCCATCTGATGAGAACCTCTTGGAAGTTATGACCTCTTATAGGCCATAATCAAGGGCTCTATGAGGGAATTTATTTTACTATGTCAACCTCGTTAAAAAATGAAATAGCTCCCCATGAGGAGAGTTCTTTTACTATGTCAACGTCGGTAAAAAATGAAATAGGTCCCCATGAGGATAGTTGTTTTACTATGTCAACCTTGTTAAAAAATGAAATAGGTCATTCAGATCAGATTTAATTTTCTCGTTTCAAGCTCCTTAAAAAATGAATCAAGGTTTTTTGGAGTAGAGTTCCTTGTCTTGTGTCAAGCTCCTTAAAAAATTAATCAAGGTTATCAAAGTAGAGTTCCTTGTCTTGTGTCAAGCTCGTTAAAAAATGAAACAAGGTGTCATGAGCATGGTTCTTTTCATGTGTCAAGCTCGTTAAAAAATTAAACATATCCCCTTCCAATTCAAGTCTTTGATTAGATCTCGTAAATTCCCAGTCGAGTCTTTCACTTGATCTCATAAATGAACCTTCATTCCATCCACTTGTAAGTAACCAATAGTCTGCTTCGGTGAATGAAATGAATCTTAGGAGGTATGTACCTCGAATTGAGTCATTATGATGGGGGCAGCAAAATCAACTCAAGCATAGTTTATCTTTGTTTCAAGCTTGTGTAAAAATGAAACCAAATCTAAGCATATTTTTTTCTCATGTTTCAATCATGTGAAAAAATGAAACCATATTCAAGTATACTCAATCATAGGTTCCCATGTTTCAAGCTTGTGTAAAAATTAAACCATTCTCACTTTACCTCTCATGATTGCCATATTTAACAACCTGTTTTTGTTGGATTAGCCTTGGTTTTTTCATTCCATCGTCGCCATCTCTTTGGGTGATCATACGCTTTCGCTTGGCTATTTTACCCTTGCCTGAGGAACATCTGCAATGAGTGGTCTTATTAGCTAGCCTATTGACCTTTGCATGTTTTGAGTAATTCCATCATGATCGAAACTAGTTGCTATCCTTTTATACCACTCATTCCTCTAGGTGGATTCCTCTTTCAGCTCTTTTCAGAATCCAAAAATATGAAATTATCAAGCACTTGTCTTTTCAAACTCGTAAAAGAAAATGAAAAGACGTCCACTCAGAATAATTTTAACCCTTTTCCAGACTGAGATGGACTAGCTACAAAAAAGGAATACGTTAGTCGAACATGGCTAAGAGGTTCTCTTGAATATCATTTTCTACCTTTTCGGATTCAAGAGGCTATATATGAAAAGGGACCTTTGGAGTTTTCTTTTCCTCCTCTTTTTCAAACACTCTAAACATGAAAAATATGTCGATTTGCCCCTTCGTCGAGCTCATAAAGCTTAAACGATGTAGGAATTGTCACCATGATGAGAACGAGTTACTCCTTCCTAGGGCTTGTAAAAATTACTAGGATGGATTCAGTCGAAGGATGAACTTATACGACAAGCATATGGTATCCTCTTCAAGCTTGTGATTAAAAATAAAGAGGTACTCGCTAGAAATAGCGGGCTAAAAATGGAAGTAAATGTGTCTTGTATTTTGCATGTAAGGCAGCATGTCACTCTTGAACATGACACTCATCTACATTTCATGTCAGGTTTGGGATATTCTCACATAGTCACTTGCTTTCTTGGGTTTAGGAAATCCATTTTCCTCTCATTTGATATCATCATCATGACCATTGATCCCATTTTGAGTCAAATGCTAGAAAACTCGAGAGTCGTGTCATCGATATGTTCAAGAGAAGTTTTGTCTACAAATTCAAACATATTATACCCTATTTGATCTTCTTTGCTGCAATATTGAATCACTCTTACCAAATTTAAAAATTCATTTGTTCCATGTCGATGATGTGGGCAACATTATGGTCCTCCTTCGACGGATCACTTCTTGTCAACCTCAGCTCATTATCTAGGAAGATGATCTAAAAAATCCCTTTCAGTACCTTGGAGCTTGCATGCCTCAATGGAAAGTTCTTCGAATTCGACAATAAGTTCACATTACTCACCTTCGATCGAATGATTCTGTGAGTGTTTGAATTCAGCTTCCTTGTTCACACTCATGGATTGTGTTGTTGTACCTTGAGATCCATTGTCACTATTGGTGGTTTCTCTCGTACTTGTAATGGTTTACATAATTGACCGATAATCAAGTGGTTTCTACTATGTTCAATTTCGATATGTTGATTCACATGGTTAGATTCATACTTTGGTTGGATCGAGATAGAGATGAAGACCTTGGATTTCATCTAATAAATCCAGGTTGTGTGGAGTTAGTATTCATGATTTTATACATGATCCTTTCTGGTCAGATGGTTGCATCCATGTTGTGGATCCATAAATATGAGCATTTTTAGTTAGATGGCTACGTCCATGTCGTGGATCCATACATATTATCATTTTTAGCCGGATGGTTCCATCCATGTCATGAATCTATACACATGATCATTTCTAGTCGGATGGTCGTGCCCATGTCGTGGATTCATGTATTGTTAAATGCATCTCAGAGATGTCATATATGTTGTATTATGTTTGAGTTGCAGGTCTCCTAATGATAGTTCTCCAAAGTCCTTGCCTTGACTTGTAAATAACTTCAACCATCACTTCCTATTCTAACTTCATGCTTTAGGGGGAATCTGTTATACAGTGATTTGTCGCACTCCCTGTCTCATACCCTGACTTTTCAAACTTTGACTAAAATGCCTCAAGTGACAAAATTTTTCAATGAATTCACCATGAAAAACCTTGATCAAAGCATCCCTAAAAAAAAGAAGAAGAAATGCCTTGAAGTAATTATGGAAGAGCTTTTCAAAAACCCTATTTGCAAGCCTAGCACTACTTTTAGCAGGAAAACATGTGCTGGTATCCTTTGGTCTAACTAGTGACTCGTGTTGGCAACGTGACTTTGGATATGAAAAACTGTGTTGATCCTCTTTAAGAATTTTCTCCAAAAATGGAGCAGAAGATTCTCTTACTAGAAGCCTCGAGAAAGACTAGTTGGTTATTGTTGAATAAGGATATGGTTGAGTTCTCCCATTTTGAGCCCTTGATCCTACCTTTAGGGATCTTCCCCTTAAGATATGGACCTGCTTCCCCCTTGTGTGGATCCCTAACTCCCTATCCTTCCCTATAAATGCATTCCCTTACACCCTCAAATGGTTGGTCAAACTAGATTGGTCACGTTGCTACTAAATTGAGCCTAATTGTTGCCAATTTGTGAAGGAGAAAGGAGAGCTTGAGAATTCTTGTCTTAGACTTGGAAACCCATCCCAAAGCAAGCTTCCAACATCAAGGTAGTGGTTGTATGCTTCCCTCTTGTGTTAATTATTATTGTAATGCATGTTTACTTTCCATAAGTGTGTAAATGACTACTTTATTAGTATGATGCTCCTTGATCTGCATATGCCTTACATTAGAATGCATATGCTATGTTTTTCCTTTGTTGTCTTTGTTTGATCTCTCTTGTAGATATTTGTTCGCAATATAATAGCGAGGATCAATCTTGGAAGTGAGGAAATTGAGATCGACATCAAAAAGTAACCGCATAGGAGTGAGGTAGGCCATCTTTCCTCTCTCATGTCATTCTAGTTTAAACTAGGAGAGTTTTGCATGTATTTGTTTATTTTGTTACTAGATCCACTCATTGGACTAGAGGGATCACTTTTATCCATAGAATGGATTTCCTGGATAACAAGAAGGCATTGGGTACTTGTCAGGTTTGGAAACTGATTCAGTGTGTGTACAAAAAGGATAAAGGGAAAAGGTAGAAACAAAGAATTGGTTGAAAGATAAGTATCAGTATTTTATTTCAATTTTAATTATGCATGTTATCTATGACTCTAACCTATGATGTTTATACACGATCTACAATTCTGATTATGACGGTTGAGCCTTGAGCTAGCCAAATGTGATATGTTTATACATGATGATTTGATCCAAGAGCTAGTTTAACTTGTTGCAACAAGAAGCAAACAAAATTTGAAGTGTACCTTATTTATGGGCCACTAAGGAGGTATGATTTGAATTGTTTCAATTTAGTTTGACTCTAATGGAAATTATGTTCTTAGTATATGAAAGCATGGAAAATGCCTGGTTTAGGGTGGTTGAAACTAACTGCAAGAATTAGCAACAGTAGCGAAAAGGAATTGGAATAGGAAGAACTATATTGGTAAAGCGCTTTAGGAGCAGGGCCATTGTGGGAGACTTGTACCCAATAGTGTCCATTGATTTCCATGAGCATGTTATGACGGGTACGATGGTTTTGAGGCATGGATATGCCTTGGTTTTTGGACCTTCCAATGAGATGAAACGTTGCCATGGGATGGATTGTCGGAGGGATTGTGTAGCGGAGAAGGGGATGCCAACAAAACTTGGAAGGTGTGTGACTGCATGAAAGGGGGTGACCAGATTACCCAAGGGACTATGCAGCAAAGAAGGGAAGGTCAAAGGATACATTTGTTTTGGTCATTGGCATTTCCAGATGGAATTAGAAGTATATTGGGAGTCTTCCTTGGAACAATGAGTTGGTAATTGTTTATTGAGATAACAAGAAGTGCGAGGATTGCAGTGTTGAACATTGGATGTAAACTTTTACTTTGGCAATGGATTTTGGAATTCCTGGGAAGGAGGTGAATATTGGTATTACTTTTCAGGGTCGACGTTTGAGCCTCTATATTCCCTTGTTTACTGATGCGAGCATCATATCCTTTTATTTTCTGGTTAGAGAAAATGGGCATGTGTATGAGTATATTATTGTAAAAAATGTATTGAGTTGGATTTATAAAGCTCCTTGAACAGTATGTTTATTTTCTAGTTGAAGAAAATGTACATAAGTGTATATGTGGTTGTTATTGTAAATATCCTAATGATATGCATTATAAAGATCTAGTAAATGGTATGACTGTCATATTTTCAGTAGTGGTCATTTTAAATACTACAACGAGCTAGGTTATAAATCTCCATTGGTAGTACATTTTGTTTTCAGTGGTTTTCTAGTCATATGTGTCATAGAACACCGAGAAAAGTGTTCCCCCAAGGGGGAGGGGTTTGTAATAGCCCCTAGTTGATTTTCCATGTTAAAAAAAAATACAGGACTAAGGTCATGGGAAATGTATTCCAAGCTTAATTTTGGGAAAAAACATCCTAGTGGGGATCATTTTCAGTTTATTATGCATAAATAAATTGGTAAAGGCCTTGGCAAATGTAAAGTGGCATTAATTGTCATTTAATTATGAAAATGAAGAAAAATAGAAGAAAAGGAAGGTGAAGAGTCACAAATTTTCATTAGAAGGAAATTGAAGGGAAAATGAAGAAAATAGAGGCCTCAATGATAAAAATTCTTCTAAGGATCAGTTCATAGTGTTTGTTGGTTTAGCCTTTTAACAGTTTTTGGGTGGAGCTATCTTCTATTCTCTCATTCTCTCATAATCTTGTACACTTAGAACATTCCTGGAGCATGCTTGGAGCACTTTAGCATTCACTTGGATTTGGAGAAAGAAGGCAAACGAAAGCAGGAAAGTGTAAGGGGACAGTTGGATCAGTAGCTACAGTTGGATTGCTTTGTAAGTAACAAGTTGCATGTGTGATTTCCTTATTGATTTATCGATGCATGGTATATGCATGTGATTTTATGGTTATGTGTCATCATTGGCATGGAGATTTTCCTAGATTGATAGTGGCTTTAGCCTTGCCTTACCATTTCCTAGATATCCATGGTGTTTTGGGTTTTCCACTTGATTGTTTTCTGATTAGTGCTCATAATTCCTTGTGGTTGTGGGTTGGAACACACGCTTTGGAAGCCTAGAATAGCTTGGGCTAGTTACTAGTGTTGGAGCATATGTTGGGATAAACTCTTTGAATCCCTTGGTGGGTTGAGTTACTAGTCCTTGGATCCAGGTTGGACAAATGCTCTGGAGCCCTATAAGGTTCTGGGTTGAGTTACTAGTTCTTGGAGCCCTAAACAACTTGGGTAGAGACTGATCTGGTTGGTGTTAGTGATGTCCGGTCGTGAGGTGGAATCACTGGTTGATGGTTGAGGTGGTTTGGCCTCTGTAAGCCCTGTCTTGGTTTGTAATGGTTTATTCCATGAGATCCTACATTAATGCTTGGAATATGGCACGAGGATGATTGGATGAAAGAAAGATTTAGTTCAATCCAATATATGGTTGGGTGGTATGTGGAAGTCCCTGACTTGGTTGGTATGTTCTTATGTTAATATGAGGTATTTTTCTATTATGATCTATGAGCATATATATTGGTTATGTTGGTGATGTTATGGCTGGATTTCCATGGTTTATATGTTAGTTATTTTCTGGTTATATGTTGGTTAGATGATGTATATTGTCTATGGATCTTGACATGTTTGATGAATATATGAAAGGTCAATGAATGTATGAACTAATTAGTGTTGTTGTGGGTGTGTGGATAGGGCATAGATCCTTCTTGGTCATTCTCAAATGAATCTTATACTATTATGATCATATATGCATTCATGACCTAGCTTACATGTTTTCCATGTTTTTGATGAAATGATTTTTATGTTCTAGGAAATATAGGTCTAGTTCTACCTCTATGTTTGAATTTTTAACTTTGTTTTTAAGTCATTTATGATTCTAAGAAGTATCTCACAGTTCTAGGCAGTGGTTTGGAGGCTAACTTAGAAATGTGGCTCAGATCTTGGGACCGCACCCCCCTGAACTTGTTATGCAACCAACTCACAAAATAAAAGAAGAGATAGATCAACGACTTTGAAATTAGCTTCTTTGAGGGGGAAACCTCCTTTACATTACACAAATGAACAATTCTTGGATGATACAAATGACAAGACCTCCTTCTATATATAGGATTCTAAGGGATCACAATATAATCAGAGCCTACATAACAATAATATTTTAAGGGCACAACAATAACAATAGTGGGCTTCTATGGGGCACAATAATAATAATCTGAGGACTACATGGGCACAAAAATAAAATAAGGGGGTTGCACTAATAAATATAAGGAGCTACACTAGTATTATAGGGACCTAACATGCCTCTCTCCTTAAAAAAGGTGTTTTCCTCAACACTTGATGCTTCTGTATAAAATTTCCGTCCTCCTCTTAACACCTGGATTGAACCTGAGGCTAAAGGAAGGTAATGCCAGGGTAACCACAAACCACACTTAGCCAAGTAGATAGCCCTACTAGGCCAGGAGAGGGCTCTCTGTGTAAGGATCTCAGCCAAGATGACTGGATCAAGAAAATGATATTAGGCTAGGTATAGTAGCACAAGATTTGATTTTTTTTTGGAGGGTTTTGCTGGATTAAGAGGAGCCAAACAGTTAGGGCAAAGAAATTAGGTCAAAATTGTAGGGTTTTTGATGGGGCAAGGTAGGCACAAGGCTCAGCACTCTAGGGTTTGACGGGTGAGGTGATTCAAGACGGGTGAGGAGCTAGAAAGAGCATGTAAGCAACATGGATTCTTCCTAAACTGAAGAAAACATAAACTGTGAATATTCCCAAAACAGAGCATAAAAGTTATGGGTTCTACCTATCAACTTGAAAACATCCACTTAAAAGCAATGAAATGATTAATGAAGTACAAAAAACATTTTAACATAAGATCACAATGAAGAAAACTGAACTGAACATCATACCACATGGATCCCAAAGAAATAGTTGCAACTTTTAATTAATCTCCTACTAAAAATTGATACAAAATGATGTCTACTCAAAGTATAAGCATCCAACTAAGTCGAACCCTTTACAATGAGAAAGAAGAAGAAGATATAGACATTGATTCAACCTCCTCCCATCCTTAGGGGTCACATTCCTAAGGATGAGGAACTAATCCATGAAAACTAAACAAGAAATTGGAATCTAGGCAACCTAACAACTTGCCTCTAAAAGTGAGGAAATTGATTCATTTGTCCTCAAGATAACTTTTAATCTAATGAATCTACCTTCTAGTACTTATTATCCATCCTATTTAGATGCCTAGCCACCATTTACATTAGTTAAACACCATCCATGAGAGGAAACCCAAAATTACAGTCAAGGCACAATGAAGTGGAGACCCAACACAGTTTCTGTCCTATGCGCAGCACCCAAGCTCTATGCGCAACGCTTTTTGCAAGACCATTTTGGAGGTCTTCCCCGTGTCCAAATTGAGCTCATGATAGCTCATTGGAAATATATTCAAGACTACTTTCCAGAAAATTTTTAACTTTTCCATTTGGAGTTCATTTGACCCCTCAAAAATGGATTCTCCCAAGACTTCTTTTGTGTGTCAAAAAGAGGGCAGAAAGGTCAATTTTTGGGTGTTGTTTGACCTTTTTCTTGACCAATTCTTCTCTAAAAGCTTCGAAAATGCATAGGGTGCATGTGCTCATCATTGTTAATCCAAAAATGCTAACCATTTCCTCGTTGGATGCCCCTAGGAAAAGCGCAGGGCCACTTAGAGCCAAAATTTCCGTGTCAAAAATGGCCAAATTCTTCAAAAGGTAAAAATTGTTCAAAAATTGCTCAAAATTTGTGGAAAACACCATCATTAAATATCTTGGTTAGTCAAGGAAGCTTTAGGAAGCAACCTAAGCCTATCACCCTTCTTTTTGCCTTTGAGTACTTGTTTTAGCCTTGTTTTCATTTGCCTGACCCTTATGTTGCAAATCTCATTCCGGGTCTTGTAATGGCGAGCCAAATGCCTAATGATTCAATTGTCCCTGTTGGCCTTTTGTAGCAGCTTCTCCAAATTCAAATTGACTCTGTCAAGCCAAGTTTCTCTATCCTCCTCAATTTCCTTCTCAATTCTTTGTTTTGTAATCAAGGTAGTTGGTGTTTCTTCGTCTTGCATTATCGATGTGCCCTTGTCACTTTGCCTCTTTGCTTTGAGAAGTTCCAGCTCCATGAGGACTTGTTTTTCACTTAGCTACTTGTTCTCTTGCTCAAGGTATGAAATGGCATACTTAGCTCTCGCCAAGTTGTCCATCAGTGCTTGGATCTGTGCATCTTTTTCCCTTATGGTTATGTTTTTGTTTGTTGCCTCAACTTGAGCCTCCAAGTCAACTATCTCAATGCCATGATGGATGTGTGGCTATTCTGGTTCATCATCTTCCATCAAATCAAATTCCCTTTCCTCCTCATCATCAACGCTTTCCTCCAGCATCTTTTCCTTCCCTTTATGTAATTGTTGCACCTATTGTACCTATTGTGTCGATGAAGAAGGAAAAGCCCCTTGCACATCAAGTGGAGTAAACACTTTCGTATCTGCTACAAACAACTTTCTAGCCCCTCTCTGATATGTCTTATAGGATTCTGGCTCCTCAACAGCTTTACTCTCTTTAACCTTCTCATCTTTCTTTACTTTGGCATTGCTAGAAGGCCTTTCTGCTTTTTGAGGCACTAGTGGAGGAATCTGAGGACCATTGAAGATGTCATTGGCAATAAATGTATCCCAAGAGATATTGAGGAGGTTGAGATGATGTAGTACAATCATACTAATCAGGGAATCGTGATAGATACTACTCATCTGTTGGGGGTAAGGCTTTTTCTATACAATGTAGGTCATCTTCTCAATGTTTCTGAATAAAAAATACGGGATGTTCAACATTTTCACTCTCGTGAAATGCATAAGAAGCCTAATGTGATAGGTGTACAATCTAGAAAATCTACCCTCACATGTAAAATACTTCATAATGATCCTCATCATAGGGGCATACATGTCTTCAAGGAACCTGAAAGGAAAGGTCCTCTTCTTTTCATTTTTCTCCTTGGATTTGATGTATGGCTCATAGTAGTGCTCATCCAAAACGTGTGCCTTATACCATTTTCCCCCACATTTGGAATCCTTGTCGCATCAACAATGATGGAGGATGAAACTGTAAATGTCACCCCGACAAGAGTTACTTTATTATCACGGAGATTGGCTACAAAAATCCTGGTCAACTCAAGATGATTATAAAGTCTTTCCACCTGCTCACAAAAATCATAACACCCTAGATGCCCGAAACAAGAGGCAGCCATATGAGAAGTCTATAACTCTCTGATGTTTGATGGTTCCTCTCTGATGATTCAGCCTCCCTTATGTGGTTTTCTCTGATGCTGAGGTTCATCTCCCAAACTTTCATTGCCACTTTTTTCCTACTCCTCATAATCTCTATCCTCTTTGTCCATGTTTGTTGAATTTTGAAGCTTTGTAACCCTAGAGAAGGTAATCAAGGAGTGAGTTATGGTGAACAGGGATAGGGGAAGGGGAGATGAGCTTATGCGATGTAGGATGGAATATATATGATATGAGAGTGAGAAGGAGGGTATTTTTCTTTGGTAGGGAGTATTTAGTAAATAGGGTTTTAGGATTTTGTTTTTGGGATTAGGGTATAAGGGATAATTGGAGGGATGTGTTTGAGGGAATTAGGGTATAAGGAATAAGTGGAGGGATTTTTTTGAGGGAATTAGGGTATAAGGAATAGGTGGATGGATTTGTAGGCAACCTAGTGTTTGAAATTTTAAATAGTAAACCAACTTCAAAATGGTGAACTAAATGTTGGGAGGATAGTTCAGGGATTACACTTACTTGTTTAGAAGTTCTAGAAGGCAAAAAACACGATTTGGATTATTGATAGGGTGGTTTTGGTGCTCGTTGGCCCTATGCACAGTGCCTTGTATAGGTGCACAATACTCCGGCTCTATGTGCAGTGCCATGTAAAATTGCACTACAAACTGGCCCTATGTGGAGCGCTCTGTCCCTATGTGCAGTGCTCTCTACTCTATGTGCAGCACCTCCACAATTTTTCCCTCCAACTTGCTGGTAGATTTTGACTGCCTTCCCGATGTCAAAATTGAGCTCATGATAGCTCGTTGCAAATTTCTCTCTCTTGGATACACAATGGACCTATCAAGCACTAAAAATGATAAATTATAGACCATGAAAAGTCAATTATCCCAAGACTGGTCAAAAAGTGCATAATGAGGGTGCAAAAATGGTGTTCTCTTGCAGGAAACATTTGGAGGTCTTCCTCAACACCAAATTTAGCCCATGACAGCTGATTAGAAATATATTTATCTCTAGTTATCAGTTGACTCATCAAGAAAGTCATTTGGACAATCTAGCTAGAAGAAAATTTGACTTTCCCAAAGTCACTGTAGAAGTGCAGCAACTCTCTTGTAGCAACTGTATTTTTGACATTTATCTAAAAACATGACACCTGTGTAAAAAGAGAAGGTGGTTTTTCATCCTTGGCCTATTATGGACAAAAGGGCTCTCACTTTTGCCAAATTCATCCCTATTTGGTCTAAAACATAGTTTGAAGAAAAACCGGCCCTATGTGTGGCAAATGATTTGTCCCTTGGAATGAATTATTGAAAAATGATGGAGACATGATGTGTATGAGTTGGAATGTTCTCATACTTGTTGAAATGACCTCCCTTATTCCTCATATACTCAGATGTCTTTGATTGCATAGCCAACCCTAGCTCAATGGGTGAGGAAATTAGGGTTTAGTGCTTGTGGAAAATGATGATTTGGACACCCTTGGGAAAAGACATCTCCCTTTGGCATGCACTTAACCCTTTGAAACTTTACCCTTTCACTTGACTATTTCCTTTGAAAAATTGATCTTTTGATGGTCTGGCATCTTTGGAACACTAAGTTAACTGCTTGGGATGGTGAAATTATTACATTTGAAAGACATGAAATTACATAATGAAATAAGCATTTCTCTTTAGAAACCATCTTCACAAGGTGAAGGGATGTTATTTGATCACCCTTTACTTGCTGGTCTTATGCAATGGAATGGAAAATTGGCAACCCTAATGACCTAATGAAACCTTGAAAACCCCTAAAAGACCTAATGAGACCTTGAAGGACTGAATTTCAAGATGACATAATGACCTCATCACTGATACAAATGGCATGATAAAAATAACTTTATGGATGATGTAAAGTTAACAAGATATGAAACTATGCCAGCAAGTAGTCACATTTAGGGAAGAGTGATGTTTTTGGACTAGGATTACCATGAGTGACTAATTTTTTTTCATGACCCTGTGGAATGATAAATATATATATATATATAATGTGTGTGTGTGTGTGTGTGTGTGTGTGTGTGTGTGTGTGTGTGTGTGTGTGTGTGTGTGGGACACGTAAAATGAATATGAAGAGAGAAATTTTGATCAGTGATGGCAGTATGAAAATACTGACTCTAACATTGGCTCCATTGGGGATGATAGCTCCTTGGAGGCACCAAGAATACCATAGAATGTATCCCTTTTCCAACATTTCCTTCAACTGCAACTTCAACTCTACCAACTCTGGAGTGCTCATCCTGTAAGGTTCCTTAGTTATTGGTGTTGTCCCTGGTACCAACTAAATAGAAAATTATACTTCCCTGTGAGGTGGAAACTTTGAAATCTCTTTGGGAAATACATCCTGAAATTGTTGTAGAACTGGGTACCTACTCAAAACATTTGCATCCTTAGCTTCCTTACCTTTGTCACTAGAAATATGCACTGTGAATAACACACACCCTTTCCTGCAACTATGCTTGGCCTGCATATTGTCACCATTCTCACTTATGTTGCTTTCTTCTTACCCTACAAGACTCTTTGTTCCCCATTGTCTTCCAAACACTCAATATCCTTGTCATAACAATCCACCTTAGTCCTGTGAAGATACAACTAGTCCATACCCAACAACATATTGTATGATCCCAACAATAATACATTCAAATGTGTTGAGGTAGGCATACCATTCAAATCAAATGCACAAGCTCTTACCCAATGATGAACTTGCTTCTTTGTACCTGTAGCCAACTACACTAACCAATACTTTGCATGTACTTATTTATTCAAACCACATTTATCCACCATGTCAGGATTCACATAACTATAATTAGATCCAAGCTCAATCAAAATAGAAACAACTTGATCACAAAGCTTACCATCCATCTTGATAATAGATACCTGGTGATCTCCCTGCCTGTTATATAGTGTTGCATAGATCCCGGGAATACTTTTTCCACCATATCCCATTGTTTGTGCCTCATGTGCATTGTAGATCTGCAGTTTACCACCATGATGTTGTGGATGATCTCTCCTATAATGCTCTCCTCCACAAGTCGAACACTACAAAGGCTTCCAACATTTATCCTTATTTTGCTCCTCAGATTAAACTCCCTGCCCTCTGTAAAATGCATTGAACTTATTAGATAGTGCAACATTCTCTTTGTTACCTGTACCCTGAGGTCTTGATCGCTTCTTGTCCCATTTTCCCTTTTTCTTTTCTTTACCTTTTCAGTATGGCTTAGTCTTAGATCTGTACTTTTATTGCTCATAAAAATGCTTTAGCTTCTTGATAGTCTCCCTCAATGATCTAGGCTCATTAAACTCAATCTTGTCTTTGAATGCAATCGACAACCCACTTATGAATCTCTGAATCTTGGCCTTCTCCTCCTCAAGATAAGGAACATACCTCAACAACTCCATAGATTTTCTAATGTACTCCCCATTAGTCATAGATCCCATCTTCAGCTCATAAAATTCCTTTTCCCTATCATCATAGTATCTCTCTGATAGGTACTTCTTCCGAAATAACCTCTCAAACTCACTCCAAGTCAACTCCTCCTCATCAATATCTTTGACATTCTTTACACCTTCCCAAGAGATATCTTCTTTATCTTTAAGACTAAATGTAGCTATTATGGCCTTCATGTTCATTGAGTAATCGTGCAAGCTGAAGAAATTATTCATTCCAAGCAACCATGCTTCTACATCCTGTGACTTTTTCATCTCTCCATCGAATGTGGGTGGCTTTACTTTCTTAAACTCATCTGCCAAATATCCCTTGTCACTCCTCATGTAAGGATGATAACAATGACGATCATCATACCTCTTAGAACTAGAACTAGAATAGTACATGTGTTTATCACCTTTCTTATCTGTACTATCTAAAAACCTGGCATCTCTGATCATGTCATCCCTATCTGGCTTGTACCCACCAAGAGACATACTGCCATATGCCCCATCAGTTTTGTCCTCTTGTTCATGGTTGATCTAAAGTGGTCCCTATCTCTATAAATATGACAAACTCTGAAGGATTACTGCATTGACTTCTAATTTTTTCTCCTGTGCCTATATGATTCTATAATTATCTTCTTTGCAACTCCTTATTTCTTCCTTCAAGCTTCTCAATGTGTCTGCTAAGTCAAAAGAATTCCCAACACCATGCTACTCATATGATCTATAAGGAGAATCTCGTGAATTGTAGTCTACCATCTTGCTAGTCATCTTGATCTCTTTTTTACAAGTCATCTTATGTAAGCTAAACCAAATCATAAACAAACCAATGTACCTTAGCATAATTCAGGGAGGATACCTCATCTACAAGATCAACCAATTTAGCTTAATACATGTATAAACATAATCATAACAATATATAGATAAAAACAACATATAGACATCATTGTAACTATAGTTCGGTCATCAATGCATGACCATATACATCACATACCATGACCTCATGCATGACAACAACAACCATACCAATGTACACTTGATAACACGTAAACACTTGACATGCATTAACAACATGTTATACGAGATTTATGATTACGGACAAAAGTATCTCCCCTAAGTCAATGGATAACTTAAAACAATAGAGAGACAAGGAACACAATGCTTTTCCTTAAAGTAAATAAATGACGGAGAGAAGCCTACCTGGAATCCTTCACACAATTTGCTCCTTCTTTAGCTTGGAAGCTCCAATTTCGGCTCTGAATGCCAAAATTATAACTTGCACAATCAGGTAACACAAGCCAAGAAACTACAAGATCTATGCATTATTATCTAAGTACTTCATTCAATAGACTAACATGGTATTGAAATAAGTGAAATGACAACATCACATGTAGGAAAATAATGAATTCTTTGCATTAATATAAATGGAAGGAGATTACAACCATAAGTAGCAATTGATCTTATGGAAGACCTCCTTCAAGTTGTTGACTTGTCCTTTCCTTGTCACAATATGCACCTCCAATCATCCTAAATGCATGAGATGATAACCACTCACTACATCAACATAGGGGCATAATTACTCTCCAAAAGACAACCCCCAACCACAGAGACGGCTAGGAATATATAGAGAAGTAGGGTAAGTTGGGAGTTCTTATCCAATTACTAATCTAGGGTAAGAGATCCACCTTTGATGGAGGGATAGGATCAAAGGATAAGTGGTGAAAAATCCAAAGTAGGGAAGGATAGGATCCGAATGTTTTATCCGAGGTAAGTAATTGAAACAAATTTTCGAAACTCCTGGAACGGGAAGCTTCCGAAATTCCTATCATTCTCTCAAATTTCTAGAACCAATGCAGGTGCAAAGTTGAGCAACCTGCTGGTGACCAACGTAGGCCACAATGGGGAACATGTAGGTGAACGCACCCCAGTAGGCTTATAGGGAGCATTGGTCTACAAACTAGCTCAGATGAAGCATTTTAGGGCTGAAATTTTGGGGGATGAAGGGAACATGCTTAGGGCTTTGTGCAAACAGGATGTTGATTGATCCCATTAGGACACTCACTGATTGGATGTGAAAAAATGGCCTATAATATAATCCCCCCTAAAGCGCAAAGTAAAAGATGATGAATGATGACTCAATTGCTTTGCCTTGTGACAAGTCGAGATCAAGGATAGCTGGCGAGCTTCATCTATTACAATACATTTACAATGTGATATCTTTGTTTGCTGAGGGAGGCATACCCATACTCAGCTCATAAGATAACATAACATGTATCATGATCAAAAGACACATCCACAGATGCAATTGGTGGACCCATGACTAGATGACTGTCTATGTGATCACAACCACCATACATTGTGATCTTTGTATAATTCTTGAAATCATAGCCCGGATGGATGAAACTAGATTTAGGGTCTTTTATCTCGTTCACATGACCAATCAATGTGCGAGTATAACCATGTGAATCAATGAGCTGGATTCGAACATGGTAGACACCATCTGATTACTGGCCAATGATGTAACCCGTTAACAGATGTGAGAGAAACCGTCGATGATGTTAATGGCTCTCAAGGTACTATAGTACAATTCGTATGTTGTGAATGAATGAGTTGATGTCAAACACCACACAGAATTTTCTGGTTGAAGGACATTGATTTAAACCTATCGCCAAGAGCAAGGAAACTTGTCATTGATGTATGCAAGCACCAAGGTACCAAAGGTGTGTTTCTAAGTCAACTTCCTAGATGATGTGCTGATGTCGACATGAAGCAACCCATCACATGAGGGCCTTGATATAACCCCACCAACGACACAAAAGGGGTACATGATTGAGACAGAATGATCAAAATGATGCTGACATGGAACTAGATTAGGAAAGGTAGACATGAAATGAAGCCTTAAGAGTATTGTAGCAAAGATTAAATAAATGACTTCTCTTGAACACACCAGCGACACTGAATGGAGTTGGAATAATTAACCCAAAACCGAGATGGAGGCTCTAAAAATGGTATGATAACTAAAATACAAGCATATTACCCAACCTCATAGCCACAGAGATGAAGTGGAAGAGTGTCATCTTCAAGAGTGACTCACTTCCATTAGCAAAATGGAATCCCTTGTTTTCCCAATATCCCCAACCATATTGGTCAGTACCTCTTTATTTTTTAACAATCTTGAGGAGGATAACATATGCTTGATCGATATGTTCATCCTTCGGATGAATCTCTCCAAGTATATTCAATGAACCCTAAGAAGGAGTGATTCGGTCCCATCATGATAGACAAGTCCATCATTGTTTGATGTTTTTACGAGTCCAGTGAAGGTAAAACTCAACATTTTTTTAATGTTTAGAGAGTTTGAAAAAGAGGCGAAAAAAGAAAACTCCAAATGTCCCTTTTCGTAGGTAGTACCTTAGGTCCTAAAAGGTAGAAAACAATACCCGAGAGAACCTCTTAGCCATGTTCAACTAAGGTATTTCTTTTTCGTATCTAGTCTATCCCAGTTCTGAAAAGGGTTAAACTTATACTGCATATACGTCCTTTCATTTACTTTTACGAGTTTGAAAAGACAAGTGCTTGACAATCTTTTCATATTTTGGGAGTTTGAAAAGAACTTAAAGAGGACTCTAGGGAGGTTCCTTTTTCATACGTTTAAAGAGCCCGAAAAAGAGATAAAAGTATACTCTGTGGTCAAAGTAACTTCTTTAGACATAATGAAAACCTGCTAACAACTGTCGACCTACTCAAAACACCACAACAAGGATTAAACATACTTGTTTCATAGTAAAAATGAAGCATATCTAGGTCAAAATAATAAAAATTAATAAAATAATGAGAAAATGACCATAAATATTCAAAATGACTTCTTATTTTTACCATTTCACATTTTACCTTCAACAGTGAGTATTCAAAGACCTTTTTCCCTCGATCCTCTACAGTTGATTACGACCAATCCAGGGAACCATTTCTAGTGTCATCTCTTCTAGGTAGGAACTAAAACCTTTCTTTGTCTTTCAACAATTCATTTTTGTGTTTTCATGCAAAATTTTTAAGGTTTTGAGGCCCCTAGGGTTCATAAAATATGTCGTGAGACCAACGCACCCCCCCATGTCAAAATTTATGTTGCACCCAGGCAAAGAAACATTAAAGACATAGGTGCAATGCTCTAGTAAACACTTCTAGGGTGTGTTCGTCGCATTTTTCTTAGTTTTCTTTCAGATTTACCTCAAATTTTGTCAATTTTTTGCATGGTAAAAAGCCTAATGGATTCCTTGTTGATGTTTCAGGTACCCATTAGAATAAAACGGAATTCATTGGTAGAGAAAAAGAACATGAGGAACATGACTTGAATGTGGAAAACAATCCTACTACCATCCAGGCACTCAAAAATTGTGGGTTATTGAAATTATTCTGGCTTTGTGGTATGAGGAAACAGATGACGTTGTTGAAATACCTTGTCTGTTCATGGGATATTTAGGCATGAGAATTCAGGATTGGGGAGAGTCTACTCGAGATACATGTAGAGGATATTTACTTTCTCACAATATTGTCAAAGGGAGGTGGCCCAATGTCTCTTCTAGGTGGAAGAAGTGGCAGTGAGATGGTGAAAGTCTATATCGCTACCTATTGTAGACCATGAGCCCTTCCTACTAGGGATGAAAAGATCAACATAAAGGATGTGGCCCAATTACCTTGAGGAGAATCTTGTTCATTATTGCAATATTGGCCTTGGACAATTTGAAGGAACAACTTACTAAAGAAAAGGAGAGGAAGTTGAAGAACTTTTTCTATGACACAATCTTAGTCTCTTTTTCTCTAGAGCGGGTACCATTACTGTAGCCTCAACAGATTGTACTTGAGCCCATTGATCCGAGGACCCCACGGATGAGGAGGTGGATAGACCACATGAGCCAACATGCAGGCCCGACGGGGATTAACTTTCACCAGCCTTCTTTGGGTGATTGTGTAGACAATTCATCATTATTGATGATTATCCTTACGCAGGGATGGCTTTCCACAATGATCCTAAGCTCGAGTTGCCTAAGGGTGAGCAATGGGATGCTTCATGTAAGATACTTTGACCATTAAGTTTTTGAAAGTTTTGCTATTTTTTTTAATGTTCTCGAGACTAAACTATTTGATGTCTTCATGCAAATATTAAACCTATTCAACCAGTAGATGCTACATATCTTCGTCACACGGAGAGACAACCACAAGAGGAGGTAGTGGGACCAATACAGGTCGTTGCCATAGGACGGGATGCACTACGAGATACTGAGGTAACTGATGTCCTATCAGAGGTGAAGCGCCACTTGGAGGGACTGACACATGGGATTAATGGGACTGTGGTCATCAACTTCCATTACGACTTCAGCGACACACTATCGGAGTTCCTAGTCGTATTGGTTGATTATTTTGCAAGATATCTCGTGCAGTGTCATTTTATCATAAGCAGCACTAATTTGCCTACTTAGATGTTTTGCATGTAGTTTCTATATGGGTGATGTAGCCATATGTGTCTCGGGGCACACATTTTGTAAAACCAAACTTAATATATATATATATTATATATTATATATATATATAATATATATATAATTATATATTATAGATATATATATATAGTGTTTCCTAGTTCCTATTCTACTTTCAATATGATGTGATGTGAATTGAAAGTTATTTACATTAGTTGCAAATGTTGATCCAAAACAGAATTAGCTAGGGCATCTTCTAATGTGTTAAGATTTCTAGAAATATGTTCATATCATATGAAATCTAAATGTATTTCTAGAAGACGCACTCTCAAAACCATGGAAGGATGGTTGGATTTCTCACTGAATAGATATTAGCGAGTTGTAGTACTACGAGTTGTGAGTCAAGCCTGATGACTATACGATGGATACCATGTGAAATAACATCAGATAGTGGCTCAACCATTGTTCTATACTCAATGATGTTGTTAGTAAAGTGACCAGTGCAAATCCCTTGCATACTCACTAGCTCGCCATTTGGAGCAAAGATATCCCACGTTGTGAAGGATAGGTTCCGAGTACTATGGCTAGCACCATCAGCATAACCAATATATGATTCAAGAGAGGTTGACATCTGCAATCCAAAAGTAAAAAGAATCAACAAAAACTATGGGAAACTCTGAAAAACACACTACAAACACACTCAACACGCCTATAGACAATATGTGCACAATGTACTATGCATGGGATCAAGCATAGTATTTTTTGAGGTACAACCCATTTCTAGGCAGCACCAATGGAACTCCACCAAGGTCTACTAACCCATAAGTCTCTTTTTCAAGGACATGCTTAACAATGTATGGGCTCAGCCACATAGGATGTAACTTTCCTGGACATAACTTGTCGGCCTCCTGGTCATATAAGAGAACTAGATCTTCTTCTAAGAAGACTCTAGGCTTGACACTCTTGTCATATTGCACTTTGATGCATCTTTTATGAGCTTCATTGGTTGATGTGGCATTGCGCTGGGTTTCATCCAAATGGGTTAGATGTAAAAGACAATCCTCCTCTACAGAAGTAGCAGGAAGAAGTTTGATAGCTAGTTCCAATGATGGAATTCCGCATTCGATGGGGAGGATCACTTCTAGACCATAGACCAACTAGAAAGGTGTGAATCCGGTAGTAGTCCTAACTGAGGTTCGGTATGCCCACAAGGCAATAAGGAGAAGCAAGTGCCAGTTTAATTTCTGGACCCCTATCATGTGTTGAAGCATAGTATTAAGAACTTTGTTGATCGCCTCAACTTGTCCTTTAGCCTTAGGATAATAGGGAGTGGAATTTTTATGTGAAAGTCCAAATTTGGAAACTAATTTAGTTATTATATGATTCTAAAAATGCTTCTCGTGATCGATTACTATAGGTTGTGGAACACTAAACCTAGCAAACACGTCTTTAAAGAAAAAGTAAGCAGTCATTTCAGCGATGTTGTTAAATGTATTCATCACTTCACCCCACTTGGTAAAGTAGTCAACAACGACAATAATATAGCCATGCCCCCCCGCCGAATGAGGGTTACATGTCATAAAGTCGATATCCCATTTCCCAAGCAGGCCAATGGCGAAAACGAGATGCAATGAAGTAGGCAGAGCACCGATTTTACGATCAGAGATCTGGCATGCATGACACTTATGGACTATAAGAATACAATCAAGCAAAATGGTGGGCCAAAATTAACCGACGTGTAAGATCTTTTGTGCGATAGCGTAAACTATATAAGTTTCTGCCGCATGCCCTCAAGTGGCATTCATTGAGGACTTTCTCACCCTCCTCGAGGGTGAGGCACCTCCGTAAAATCATATCGATACAATGATGGTAAAGGGTGTCACCAATAATCAATTAATTTCAGGATTGGTATCGAATACGTCCCTGCTATAAGCGAGAGGTATTAGGTCAGAAAGTCTAGGTCTCGAGATAGATAAAAAAATCTCCATACCATGGGTCAAATGACGAGATCAGAAACAATGACTCATCTAGGATAAAATCTTCAGATGTAGATTCAACATCAAGGGAAGGGAGATCACACATTAGCTTGGCAAAAACTAAGGATTTCTTTGACTTGTATTTGATGAATTTCAAGTCAAAGTCTTGGAGAATAACGATCCACTTAGAGTATTTCCCTCGATAAATTTACGTGACAATATGTATGTCATAGGTTTGCAATCTGAAATGACCATATTTTTGCGAAGCAAGATGTAATGGAAAAGTCTCTGGATGGCTTGAACGACCGCCAAATATAACTTTTCTACATGAGTATACCAGATCTCAGTATCATTGAGGTTCCAACTCAGATAATAAATGGGAAGTTCAATCCCCATATCGTCTTCTTGGACCAATATCGTAGCTATAATAGAGATGGCAGCAGCTAGATATGAGAAGTATTCATGCTAATAGTCAAGGGGATATAAGAGAGATGCTCAAACCAGTACATCTTTCAAGGCATCAAAATCTTTAGTAAGCGATTAAATCCTTTGGTCAGTTCAGCATAGTAAGGGATGAACCTCCTCAAGAAGTTATCTTTTCCTTGGAGTCTTTGTAACTGAATGAGGAGGGAAGGTGCAGGCAAGTCAACACTTGCCTAGAATTTTAAAGGTTCAATATCAAATCCTTGTTCCGAAATGATGAAACCAAGGAGTCAACTAGTTACAACACAGAACACACATTTTTGCAGGTTAAGTCAAATGTTATAATGTCTACAATGTACAAAAATGGCCCATAAATGCATGGGGTGATCGGCTCAATGCTTGGAGTGAACAGGAAGATTGTCCAAATAGGGTTGCATGATATGCTTGATGTCATGGAAAGCGTAATCCATCGCATGTTGAAACATGACCGTTGCATTCTTTAAACCAAAAGGGAGCTTTCTATAAGAAAAAGTACCCCAGGTACAAATAAATGCAGTTTTAGGTTGGTCCACCAAGAGAATGTTGATTTGATTATAGCCTGAGAATCCATCCATAGATGAAAAAATCTTGCAGCCAGTGCAGTAATAAACAATTTGGTCAATAAACGGGGTCGGGTAATTGTCTTTCGGACAAGCACGATTTACGTCCCAATAATCGACACATACTCGGATCGTGCCATGTTTCTTCATGACAGGGACAACGTTCACGGTTCAATACCCAATCAGTTAAAGGAACAAGGTATATGAAACCAACCTAAAGAAGCTTTTCAATTTCAACTTTTATTCCAACCACCTTCTTGGGATGGACTGGAAGAAGGTGTTGTCGGACGAGTTTGGCATCAAGATACATCTTGATTTCTTGCACTACTATGTGTAGGTCGATACCTGGCATTTCTTCATATGTCCAGGCAAAGACATCTTTGAACTCATGAAAATGGGCTCGATAAATATTTATTTCAGATGAAGAACAAGATGCTCCGATGTATAATTTTTTTACTATTCCTAGTTTAATCGAAATATCGAGAGGAATGGTTTCTTCGATATTCAAAAGGTTCTTTTTAGAGTCGATCTCATGAATGGATACATAATTCGTAAAGGGTTCAAAAAAATTAGGTAGGTATACACCATTGAGATTATCTTCAGTGGTATCTGGGAAGGAGGAACAATGATGATGTTCATCCCATGACGCATCGTCTGATGTAATGATATCCATGATGATTTCGTTGGTAGAGAATATACGTGAGAAAAGATCAGAGGGCATGCCATAATCTAGTGATTGATCTACCCAATTGATCGAAGAGAAATTATGGGTCGCACAAGACAAATAGATGGCTTCATAATCTTTCTCAATGGGGATAAGCAGCATTCGGTCGCTAAAAGTTTTGACGTCAGCTTCATCAGGTACAATACATGGATAGGCCAAGATCGTAGAGGATGATATCATGTTGATATATGAAACCGAAGGGGAGGAGCTAGGAAGGAGAGGGGGAGGGAGTGGAAAGGTTCCCATAAGTGATGAATCCTTCAACAAACCAACTCTGACATGCTAATAGGAATGTAGGGCTTTCCCTACAAGAGGGACACTTTCAGTAACATTGGAATCAAAGGCAGAAAAGGTGAGTTGATCTATTGCCACGATCCCGCCTTTATGAGGAAAGGAGATCATTCGAAAGTAATTTGAAACAATGAAAACCATAGCATAAACCCAAGTACGTCCCAGTAGAAGATTATAGTCCAGAGCTCCTTTGATAACTTCTACTTTAATGGAGATGATTTTTCCCCATAGTTCCACTTGGAGGGAATTTAGAATCCCACGAGGTTTATATGTCCTTCCATCAAAGGCTTTTAATGTGGTGGTCGATTGACTCAATTGGGGTGAACCAATCACCTTCTAGCAAGACAAATACATGATGCATGTCGAGGCTCCCTCATCCACAATAGAACGATGAATGTTATTAACATGGAAAATTACCTGAATCATAAAAGATAACTGAGCCGGAAGTCGAGGGGCATATTTTTCATGAGATAAAACCACTTGGTTGGAATCTGATGGATCCACACATCTGATAGCTGACAACAAGGCCTTTTTTTTTGGTGGAGTAGTTTTGCAACACCTAAAGAGTCAACAGAGTTGATGGAGACTGAGCCAAGTCTACAACTATGTTGTAATTTTGGGCGGTTCTCGAACAAGGGTTGAAAGCAGACTTATGGATAACAACCTTCGAAGGCTTGATAGTTAATTCCGTAGGAACTAGAGGTCGAACAAGATCATATGAAGGTGGTACTGAACTAGCAGGTTGATCAGTAGCCTGACCATTCAGTGGATTCACATTACCATAGCCCTTATTCCGAGTGGCCACCATGCCATCAGATTTCAGCTTTAAGGGGGAAAGCATCAAAATTGTGTTAGAGGAAGAAGCATCTCGAGCAACCATATGAGTCTCCTGATTGGGAAATGGGTCGGTCATCACAATAGGAGAAGTGGATGATTCAAGAAAATGATTCACTTCAGCGCGGTGCGAACAATCACATGTAAAGTGATCCTTGCTACAAATCAAGCATGGGTATTGAGGCTTTCGTTTCTCATCGAAAGACGCATTTGTTTGTTTATCCCATGGTGGGGAATCTCTCTTTTTCTTACCTTTACCTTTCTTCTTGCTTCCAGGTTGCTGTTGAGACTTTCCTTTATCATATGAGATGACATTTATCTCGTAAGTAGAAGTTGCAGGAGGATGGGATGGAGGGTTTTGTGCAGGAATGGTAAGAGCAATGCCAGATGGTTTACTCGTCGACTGTGCACTGGCAAAACCTATAATGCCATTGGTAGCATGAGATTCTTTACCAGGTGGAGGAGGAACAATATTCGAGGGTCTCGGAGTGTTTGGTATCTTATCATAGAGCGTGCCCAATTGGGTATAAACCAGATCTAAATATTGAGCATGAGAAATAAATTGCTCTTCGATCACAACTCCACCTTTGGCCACATCTTCTATTATGGTAGCTAACACAGATTTGACAAACCATTCTTCCAACAACTGATCAAGAACATAAGTCTGTACCCACCGATGACAGCGCCTCCACTCATGAATGTGATCTGAAATGTGAGTATCTAATTGTTTGAAGTTAGTCAATAGTTTTGTTCTAGTTTCGTATCTGATGGGAAATTGGAAATGTGTGAGGAAGGTAGTGGCTAAAGTGCTAAAGTTGTGAAATTGCACTCTAGGTAACTCAATATACCATTTAGTCGCGGTACCTATAAGCATTCATTGGAAAAGATGGAGTTGAATGGAATCATCATTAAGGGGGTTGGATGAACACCATAGATGATATGTCATAACATGCGTCAACAGGTCTTCTCCAGGATTCCCATTCAATTTTGGGATATCAGAAGGCAACTTAGTGGGAAAAATCAACCACTGTGGTGAAATGGCAATGGGGTCGTTAGTAAGCCGAGTTAAATTCAGTAATTCAAGAGTATCCACAAAAGGAAACTGTCAATTAAAGTCCATAGGCAAATGAATTGGATATGAAGGGATATCTTGTGCAACAGGGACTTGCATTCCTAGGTAAGGAGGGTTTTGATAATAAGGAACCCAGTTACCAGAATATGGAGGGTTCTGATAACCATCATACAATTGAGTTTGTTGCCCAGTACCAAGATGGAGATAAAGCTGATGGAATGGTTGGTTTTGGATTTGTTGGCCTTGAAAAGCCACTTGATGTGATCCATATTGTTGTAGAATAAGGGTTTGTATTTCCCCTGGTATGGGTTCGCTTGATACTGCACCAAATTTTGAATAATTTGACTTATTGAAACTTGAGGAGTACCTTGCGCAAGTGATTGAGAAGGTGAGGGACCTTGTATAGGTTGACTAATCGGGATCTGGGGGGAACCAAACATCCTTGAAATAGGCTTCCAAGGTTGGCTCACATGTATTTGATCTTGTTGAGGTGTTGATGGATAGGTAGGGATTTGTGATGAAAACGGTACAATTTGAGGATTCAACAATCAATCCCAAAATGAACCAGGTTGAACGGGAAAAATAGGTTGCCAAACACTGGAAGCCATTCCAGGATAAGGAGGACTATAACTAGGAAGATTACCATATTGAGGTATACCAACAACAAGTTGCCCACCTACCATAGGAGGAGGGGATGATGGAGGAAATTATGATCTAGATGGAGGGTACCCAACATACAGAGGCTTAGGCTGTTGAGGGTAGATTTTCCCACTGACAAAAGGGTCAGCTTGCTGCTCTATTGTAGGTGTAGATGGAGGAAGAGGATCATATTATGCGGCATTCAAAAGAGAAGTACCAAACATTATTCCCTAATTGGATGACGTGGGAGAGGTCCAAGGACTGGAATTCACACCAGAAAAGGTACCAGATACATTAGGGGAATTTTGAGGTCTAAAATGGGCCTCCTAATAAAAATGCACACCCAAAATAAAATTTATAAGAACCAATAGGATTCAAGATGATGATGTCAACCATGGGGGATGATTCACCATTTTTGGGGTAGAAGAGTAAAAAGATTAAAAAATAATAAAACTACTTTTTCAACTTGTATTTTAAACTTAACTCCCTAAGTTTTTACTCAAATTTTGAGTGGAAGTACTCGTTGGATGAAAAATTTGATTCCTCTTCCATGGAGTACCCATGTTGCATACTTTCGATGGACCCTGTTACACGAAAAATGAGAAATACATGAAAAATGTGATTACAATCACATTTTTCATGTATTTCTCATTTTTCATGTAACAGGGTCCATCGAAAGTATGCAACATGGGTACTCCATGGATGAGGAATCAAATTTTGCATCCAATGAGTGTTTTCACTCTGAATTTGAATAAACCCATAGGGAGATAAGTTGAAAATACGAGTTGAAAAAATAGTTTTTCCTTTTTTCCCTCTAAAATTTGATGATGTAATCTAATATTTTTTTATTATTTCCACTATTATTGTATAATTTCCTTAGAAGGCCCATTTTAGACCTCAAAATTCCCCTAATGATGACTAATAGCCAGGTGGGACGGACGAGTCACCATATAAATGAGTTTTTAGTGATGTTACAAAAATTGATGAGGAAAAGACACTTGATGTCTCAACCATAGTGAAGGACATAGGATGGGAGTTTGAATTAGTTCCACTCATGGTTAACAATCCCAATGAAGATTGTTGTGAGAGATCCACAAGTAGGCCCAAAGAATCAGGTAAAGGAGATTGTGTCAGAGGTTTAAGAGATGGAAGAGGATTGGTTATATAAAAATAAATTCCTTCCAAATGAACGGGAGTAGAAGGATGAGGCTCTTCTTAAGGGATCTCTTCAATACTCAAAAGTCTATGTGGAAGAGGTTCACCATCAGGCCCAAGATATATTGGTTCTATCTGAGACAAAGGAAGAGAGGAAGAAGGTCCCAAAGACTCAGGTGAAGCTGGCTGAGGCTCCTCGGGATCAATAACCTCAGGAAATAAAGTTTTTGACTAAGGGAGATCAAATTCAATGACCTCAGTTAACAAAGTTTCAGGGACTTCTGTTTCAATTGTGTCAGTGGCACCAACAAGAATAGATGTAGTCTCGGGTTCAGAACTCAAAGGGACGGATGATTCTAGTTTATCAATATCGGGAGGAGAGGCAAAAGTAGTTCCTAATGTTCTTGATTTGGTAGTTTGTGTTTGCTTATGCTTTGGACGATGGTTAGGAGTAGCCTCTTGAGCAAGAGGAGACTTATTTTTCATTCTATGCAAACAATGGGGAGGGGGGTTTTGTTCTTTGACATTGGATAATAAATTTTATTAACACAAAAGAAATAAATCAAAAGGAGGGTAATCTAGGCATAAAGGATTACCAAGCAACCGCGAACTACAATATACACCTTGGCAAACCAAGGACTTAATGTATGACAACCAATCTCCTTGAATGTTGTGTTTGATGTATCACAGTATACAAGGTGGTAGACTCGGTGGATGGATAACAACCTATTGGGGATTCCCAAAATATACATGACGGTACGTGGGAGTGCAGTCTGTAGTAGTGATGTCTAATGTGTAACCGTTCGATGAGAGCATTCCCATATACTTTACGTGCATGGAACACCACCAATATACCCAAAGGTATGTGGAGCATGTTATTATACACTCACATTCATGGAACAGGATTTCACCCTTGGGATGCAACACTGGAAAACAACGACAGCTCCTACGTTCGACAACGCTGAAACACATCTCTAGCCTAGACCTCTAGATATTTGCGTTAATGTTACAAATGCTCCTTCGGTTGATTCAATAAATTTTACTGTTTATCTTTGATTATGTTTTGGTTTTAGGGCTCACCATGAATGTCACGTGAATATCCTAAAATGCAAATCTAACATGATAAAATTGAAATATTTTCTCTTTCAATGAAAATCTAGCTAAGGGAAGAAATAAGCAACATGCAGCACACAATATGCAGCAAACAAGATACAAGATTCAATTTCCTTTCTGATACAACTGTTCCTATGCTAATGCATATGCAAAACCCTAAATGCATATGCAAAATTTTTCTTTTCACCACACTTAATTTTCAAACTGAAAAAAAAAATTAAGATGCAAATGTTCAACTACTGATTCAATTACACTTTTCAGAATGAGGACAAGAACAAAAATTCATCCAAGTGACCAGCAATCAAACGAAATCAGTTTGCAAAGTGACCAAATGATAAGAACAAAGTAAAAACAAAACCAAATCTTACCAAAGGCAAACAACACAAATGAAAACCAAACATAGGCTTTAGAGAGACCACAAGACATTGAAGACTCAAGGAAGTTTAGCTAGAAGTATGCTGACCAAAGAGAGACTCAAGAACCAAGGCAAAATTCATGCAAAATAAGGGGCCAACGCTCATGCAAAAGAGGCACCATTGCATTGTAACACTGGTGCAGAGTTGGCCAAGGTGAGGTGCAACGCTCTGTCAAAGACACACGCGGTGCGTTGGGCTTGCGAAAGATGATTCTGGCACAAAATTTGCAAAAAAGGATCAACAAAATCACTTCCTAGGTCTGTTCTTGGTTCAATGATACAGGAAAGGTCTGTCAAGGAGGTAATCAAACACAATGGACAAGGAAACCACCAAGGAAATACTTCGATCCCCAATATGGTTGCCAATTTGTTATATGGGATTTACGATTGCGCACAAAAGTATCTCCTCTAGGTCGGTGGCTAACCTAGAATAATAGAGAGACAAGGAACATAATGTGTTTCCTTAAAGTAAATAGATGACGAAGTGAGGCCTCCCTAGAATCCTTCACACACTTCGCTCCTTCTTTAGTTTGGAAGCTCCAATTCTAACTCTGAATGCCAAAATTAGAACCTGCACATTCAAATAACCCAAGCTAAGAAACTACGAGATATATGCAGTATTATCTAAGTGCTTCATTCAATAGATCAGCATGGTATTGAAATAAGTGAAATAACAACATCAAATATAGGAAAACAATGAATTCTTTGCATTAGTATAAATGGAAGGAGATTACAACCATAAGTATTAGACGATCTTGTAGAAGAGCTCCTCCAAGTTGTTGACTTGTCCTTTCCTTGTCACAATATGCACCTCCAATCACTCTAAATGCATGAGATGATAACCACTCACTACAATAGCATTAGGGAAAAATTACTCTCCAAAATCCAACCCCCAACCACATAGAAGGCTAGGAATATATAGAGAAGTAGGGTAAGTTGGGAATTCTTATCCAATTACCAATCTAGGGTAAGAGATCCAACTTTAATGGAGGGATAGAATCAAATGATAAGTGGTGAAAAATCCAAAGTGGGGAAGGATAGGATCTCAATGTTTTATCCAAGGTAACTAGTTGAAATAACCTCTAGAAACTCCTAGAAGGGGAAGCTTCCGGAATCTTGATCATTCTCCTAGATTTCTAGAACCAACGCAGGTGCAAAGGGGAGCAACCTATTGGTGACCAACGCAAGCCACAGTGGAGCAATTTGTAGGTGAATGCACCCCAGTAGGCTTAGGGGAGCATTAGTCCTCAAACTAGCTCAAATGAAGCTGTTCAGGGCTAAAATTATGGGGGATGAAGGGAATGTGCTTAGGGATTTTTGCAATATGGTGACAAAGGGGAAATAGGATGTTGATTGATCCCATTAGGAGGCTCACTGATCGAATGTGACAAAATGGCCTATAACACAACACATAAACAATCATACACTCATGACGACGCATCCCACAACAACACCATCAACCTTCACATGGCGACATCACTACAACCATGACCAACACCATGCATATGAAACAAGCACATAGACCACAAGCATAAGGAACACATATGTAACCTACATGAATGCATAACCAACACATTGCCCATCTAGTATGAGGGGTGAACTTGGCTCTAATACCACTATGTAACACCCTCCTCCAACATCTACCCAAGTAACCACCCAACCGGGGTAAACATGTGATGAAGAGTTACTATGATACAATTCAACTCCCTGTGTGTCAGTTAAGGAAGTGGAACCGACAAAACACAACAAAAAAGACCTTCCAGGCCTATTACAGAACCCCTAGAAGCCATCCAAACCTTCTAGGTGACTATCCCCTAAGACAAACTAACTTTTTACCTCATTAATCCCCCATTCACTCCCATGACATGGGCATGAGTGCCACTGGAATCCTCCAGCCTCTCCCACAGCATGGATATGCCTACGAATTTCCCAAGAAATTATGTGCCTACGACTTTGTGCCACTTTTTCAAGCCCAGGGCTCAGGTCACTGCCCATAACTCCATCACACTTCCAAAAATGAAAGATAACAACAAAGTAATGATACAAATGTAATTACTTGAACAAGGACTTAACTAGACCCCTACTAGCCATGACAAGCATTTCGTCAAACATGTCACAAGTATGCATTCTACATGTTTAAATAATAGATCTAAGCAAAGGCGTCTCATACTTATCTGAGAATCACTAAGAAGAATTGATGCCTCATCACAATAATTGCATTACCATCTATTAAGTCACAGATTCATTGTACATTCAATAACTAACTAAAACATGATGAGAGGCATACATTTTCACTATCATAAAACTCATTCATAACCAAAATATAACCAACAAAAATATCAGGGATATAACCGCCATATAAGCCACATATAAACAATTATATTTACCCATAAAATACCAAGGAGAAAGAGAGCTCTTATTGATGATTGCATAAGTCAACCAGGTATGGTACTTCCACGAACCACCCGACCATAGGCTAGACTGAACCAAATCTTTCTTTTAGCCAGTCACCCTTGTGCCATATTCCAAGCATGAATGTGGGATCTCATAAAACAAATCAATCAAAACAATCTAGGGCTTCCAAATGCTAAACCACCTCAACCCTCAACCAGTGATTCCACCTCACGGTTGTACATCACTAACCATCACCAGATTGGTCTCTACCCAAGTCATCCACAGCTCCAGAGTGTTTATTCCAACCAGTGCTTCCAAAACTAGTAACTCAACCCACAACTGTTGTTGGGCTTCCAGAGTGTTTGTCCAATCAGGGATTCCAGGACTAGTAACTCAACCCACCAAGGGCTTCTAGAGAATTTTTCCAACCAAGGCTTCCAAGACTAGTAACTCAACCCAAGTTGTTATAGGGCTTCCAGAGCATTTGTCCAACCAAGGCTTCCTAGAACTAATAACTCAACCCACAGCCAAAGCACAAGAAAACCAACCAGAAAACAAAAGTAAAACCCACAACACCATGTCTATCCATATGGCAAGGCTATGCAAATCCACTATCAACCTAGGAAAATCCTCCATGCTAGTGACATATCATAACCAAGAAACCACATACATATGCCATGCATGCCAAAACTAGAGATGAAAATATACATGAAACTCAATACTTGCAAGAAAAACCTGTTGTAGTTGTTGATCCTGATTCCCTCTTGCGTTTCCTGCTCTTCCTTTGCCTCCTTGATCCAAAACTCAAAGTATGCCACTTTCCTCCAAGAGTGCGCCAAGGAAACTCAAGTGTCCAAGAGTATGTGAGAGAGAGAATAGTGAGAATAGTGATAGAGCTCCAAAACTAAACTGACAAAAGTCTTAGAAAAAGCTTGCCAACTAATCCTCAAAGGCCTTTTATCAATGGGGCCTCTATTTTCTTCATTTTCCATTATTTTCCTTCATTTTCCTCCTCACATGCAACCTATGACCTTTCACCTCCCTTTTCTCCTAATTTTCATTATTATCATAAATAAAATGTCAATAAATGCCTCATGTCTTTCCAAAGCCTTTACCATTTCTTTTGCCAATTTCCTTAACCATTAATTAATCACAAGTTATCCCCATCACTATGTTTTACCCAATATTAAGCTTGGAATACGTGTCCCATGACCAAGGTCTTATTTTACCTTTATTAATTTTTACATGGATTTTTAACCAGGGTTGTTACAGGGTCCATAAGAAGTTCCTTAGATTTCTTGAATGCAATGCTTTCGTCAAATATAACATATCGACTTACTTCTATGTGGTTTCCTTCCTTTATGTAAATCCTATAGGCCTTAGAGGAGTTACTGTAGCCAAAAAATGTTCCTATCATGCTTGAAGGGTCCAACTTCTTTCTTTTTTCCTTCGGTATATGAATATATACAGGACAACCAAAGATTTCGAGATGATCCACAGTTGCTTTCTTCCCAGTGAATACTTTTTCAGGAGTTTTGTTATGTAGTGACCTGTGGGGACTTCCATTTTGAATATATACATTTATCTTAGTGGCTTCTCCCCATACAAATTTTGGTATATCTTGATCATGTAACATTGTTTTTACACTTTCTTCAATGGATCAGATATTTCGCTCTACAACTCCATTTTGTTTTAGATTATATGGGACTATCAACTCCCTATTAATCCCAAACTCCTTACAAAAGGCTATGATTTCCTTGGATATGTACTCTACTCCATTATCAGACCTTGGTATCTTGATTCTCCTTTCTATAAGGTTCTCTACTTCGGCTTTGATTTCTTGAAATTTTGTAAATACTTCATCCTTGGATTTCATTAATTAAACCCAAGTTTTTCTTGAATGATCATCTATAAATATGACATAATATAGATTACCTCCAAGTGATTTTGGAGTTATAGGACCACAAACATCGAAATGAATAAGATCTAAGATTTCTTTTGACTATGAAGCGTTGCTTCCAAATGGTCTCTTTGTATTCTTACCTAATGCACATCCTTTGCATACTCCTTCATGATCTTCTTTTAATTTGGGGATTCCATCTATTATAGAACTTAAAGTTGGAAGGATTTTGAAATGAAGATGGCCAAATCTTCTATGCCAGAGTTCACATGGGTTGATTTCAATGTGAACCAAAGCATGTACAAGAGGAGATATCTACTTGTAAAGTCTTCCTTCACGAACACCAATTACTCTAGCATTCTCTATACTTGAGTTCTTACTCCATACTACAACTTTTCCATCAATGAAAGCTACTTTATCATCCTTATCTTCTAAACTTGAAATAGAAAGTAAGTTATTATGCAAACCTGGAACAAATAGGATGTTGTTGAGATGAATGTTACTTCCATTTTCCAACTCTATAGAGGTTGATCCAGTTCCTCTTACAAGATATCTCTTATTATCTCCAAGTTCCATTGAGTAAGAAGATTTTGCCTTTGATAATGTCTTCAGTTGTTTGTGATGACCAATCATGTGTCTAGAAACACCACTATTGATTACCCAAATGCTCTCATCTTGGAACATGCCAGTGAGTATTGAGAAGAGACCTTCATCCTTCGTATTGATTACTTGTTTCTTTGTGGTAAATAGAAGATTATGTGCTTCCTTGATGCCTTTCTTGAATTTATTTGCTACCTTTGAACACTTATTGAGGAACTTCTTCAATGAAGTGGAGATCTTCATAATGCCCTTAGCTAACCTTAGCTTTGATACCATGTTGAGAAATCTATGGGGCAAAGATTACAATGATTTATATTTACTTAATAATTGCTTGTGATGTCTTTTTACTTATTAGATTTGTTACTTATTATTATGTGTGTGTATCATCAAACAAATACCAAAACAAGAAGAAAAAGAACACAGAATATAGGTTGCAAGTGAGGGCCAAAACCTCTCCACTTGAGAGGAAAAACCCACAAATCTATTCTCGTCCTTATAAATTATTCAATTGACGAATTCCAAGACCTTAACACTGACCCCAATACCCTCCAAGACCAAGGCCAACCTATTTGGATGATGTGCTAACCTTGATCCTGTAAAACCCAGTCAAATATCTTCCAGTAGCACTTCTTTGACCTCCAATTGCAGAGTTTCAGCCTCCACTGCAGAGCTGAAATTTTAGCCCCCATTGCAGAGCTGAAATTTCAGCCCCCCCTAGCAATTGCTACTACCATAGGTGTGAACTTTGATATGCCTTTTGAGCCTTCCTTTGACCTTTTCTTGCCTTTCCCTCACTTATGGAGCTTGAGGATGACCCTTGGTGACCTTCTTGCCCTCTTTTCCCCAAGATCGAACTTGTAGATAGAAACCCTAGATCTACTAAAAAACCCTAGTCCTCCTTAACATGTGCGAGAGAGAAATATCTAAAACAAAAGTCTCCTTCTTCTTCTTCCTTCTTCATTGCCTTCTTCTTCCTCTTTCTTCACTAGAACGAGTGATGAATGAATGTGTCTCAAAGCGTTCGAGCTTCCTCCTATATATAGGCTCTTCAAGGTGGATGTGGCTCTTCCTTTTAGGCCAACTTTCCAGCTGCCAGGCCGACTTGGCCTTGGAGGGTTTTTTGACTCTTTAAATGACAAAACTAATTTTCTTTACAAGTTAGAATGTGCCTGAAGGGTTCTTCAACTTATGACAATTAATATTTTGAATTCTTGACCTAAGACAAACCTTAGAAGCACTCAACGGGTGCTTGACCTATAAAATAAAATACGTTGAGCATGAAACCCATGCTCCAAAATCAATAATAATAATTATTCTTTCATTTTACAATTCACAATAATCAAAATTTCATATTTATAAGACCGAACCTAGTTACACATTTTTCAACATCCCACCTATGACCAAGAGATGTATTCAACTGTGCAGATCTACCGAAAATGGAAGCATTATCCACACAGACCATCAGCCCCTGCAGTTCATACAAACGCAAGTAAAGTTACAGAACAATCACCATCAGAAATGGTCCACATACCTGCAACAATTCCATTTGAACATTAAGTACAAAAAGGGCAACACCAATAATGTTGCAGACTACCTTAGTTGACCACAGGTCATGGAACTGACAACTATGCTAGACTCTTGTGGACACGAGACTTAGGGGTGGCCGCTTCTTTACAAGAGCGATCCATAATTTGGCAACACGTAACAGATGCTCCTAGAAGGCAAGCAAGTTCCCAATTTTTGCCTTTAGGGTGCATTGTTATGCCACATAGGAAACCTCTGTGTTCCTTCAAGCAAGTGTGCCAAGACAATTTGGGAGTCTCACTACAATTGGGTCACTGGATGTTTCAGAGTAGAGAAAATAGTGGCAGTGTTGCGGAAGTATTTTTATTGGTTGAACCTTCAATATGATGTTGGGAATTACATCAGATCCTGCACTACTTGTGTCATTTCCAAACCGAACATAAAGAAACAAGGCCTATATACTCCTTTGCCTACTTCGAGTAGGCCTTGGGAATCCATATCCATGGATTACATGTCGAGCCTTCCTTCTACTAAGCATGGCAACGACTGCATTTTCATGCTCGTCGAAAGATTCTCTAAGATGGCCATTCTAGCAGCCTGCAAGAAATGTGTCACAACACAAGCCATTGCTAAGCTCTTCTTTGAACGAGTGTGGGTACACTTTGGGATCCCACAATCCATTATCTCAAATCGGGATAGTAGGTTCCTAAGTACATTTTGGTCAAGCCTTTAGTCGATGTTGGATACGAAGCTCACTAAGTCCACGACCTTCCACTCCCAAACTGATGGCCAAACAAAGCTCATCAACAGGATGATCGTGCACATTTTGCAAATGTATAACTCAAAGCTTCCACGCACATGGGATGAAAGCCTCCCCTATGTTGAACATAGTTACAATAGAGCTCTCCATAACTCAACTAGCCACAACCCCTTTTAGGTGGGATTGGGATTCCAACCACTATGTCCCATTAATGTGGCTATACCATTTGTAGCTACTCAAGTAGATTCAACTCATGTCTAGGCTGAAGTTGATAGGGCTAACAGATTCATTGAGTGCATTCAACAATCTGCCAGCAAATCCATGACACATTGAACAGAGTCAATGCTAAGTACAAGCATAACCATGATCAGCATCAGGTGCCACACAGGTTCTAGGTGGGAAACAAATTTTGGTTACATTTGCAGAAGGAGTGTCTCGTTGGGGCCCACTGAAAGCTTTGCCCACTCTGATATGGGCCTTACACTATCACTATGGTTGTGGGAGACAACACTTTTGAGCTAAGAATTCCCCCATTCCTTGGCCTGCACCAAGTGTTCAATGTGGACCGCTTTCGGCCATACTTTTCACCATTACTGGGAACATCAGACATTGCAGAATAGATCATAGCAACAAAGCTAAACCCAAACTACATGGAAAAGGCCACAACTAATCAGATCAAGGACTTGTGGATTAATAACACTTTCTAGCAGAAGATCCAATTGTATCGGGTTGTCAAAGCTGGCCAACTCCTACAACAAGGCAAGTGGCTCATCAAGGACCAAGTTCAATAGAAGTTTCCCCATCTCATGGAGGCACTCAATGCAATGGAGACCATTGCTTCCTAAGGGGGAAGGACTGATCCAAGTGGATATTGGTGGCCACCCGCCTATTCTACTTGGACCCCCATTGTTGACTCTTTTCAGTTTCTTTAATTGTAGCACAATTTACTATTTTTGGCGTTTCTTCGGGTCCTAAATTTCCAGTGTCATTTTGAGGGACTAAAAGGCATTTTTAGGGAAAATAGAGAGACCAGAAAATTGCCAAACAATTTTATTATGTTTCGGCCTCCTCTTCGAGATCTTCGAAACAAGGTATTACGATAGCCAAACAGAGTGTATGACAAAGTAACGACCCCAAGAAGTTGACATTCCAACTTACCCCAACAGGGCCCACAAAATTTTGGTGCTTCATGTCCAAGGGTTAGGTTTTTGGATGTTTAGGGTTTCTCATTGTTTCTCAACGATAAAAAGGACACTGAGCCTCATTGTAACACAGTTCAGAGGCATGTAGCCCCCGCATCTCATCTCAGAGACAAGCTATCATCGCCCGAGCTAGTTTATTTCCATTTTGTATGTAAGCATATTTAAGTTCTTTGATATTAATGAAATGAAGTTTTATTTATGTTGCATCTTGGTGTTTATGTTTGTATATTTATTCTGTTGCGTTCATGTATAAGTTTGGATCAGTAAATCCCATGAGATTTGTTTTAAACCTAGAATCTAGGTAGGAACAAATACTATGGAAAAGTGGAAGGCATTGGCTATTTTATTAAATTTGGCTATGGAACATGTCATTCTCATATTTAGGTTCTAACACATTCCAAGTTTGTTATTAACTATGTGATAGGGTCAATAGGTATGCAAAACCTAGTTTTGAGACCACTCTTTGATTGAGTTTTAAGTCCACTCTTTGATCAATCAAAGTTGATGGAATATATATCCAATGTCATTTATTATCAAATATCTACATGGACCTCAATATGAAAGCTAATGATACCTCTAAGAAAGCTTTGGATGTAGGGGAAGGATCTTAAGAGATAATAGAAGAAGAGGTTTGTATCCTTAAGCTAGCCACAAGGTAAACTGTACATGTTCTCTAAGTTTTCTTTTTATAATGGTCTATTATGTCAAATGTGTTTCTTAACTCTATTTTCAATTTTTGACATGGTGTATGTCCATGATGGGCTTGTTTAAATATTTTACCTTCTTATGATGTAACATTCAGACCTTTATTCCAAGATTGTTGTTGTTGTTTTAATGAAGAAGATATATAGAAAAATATCTCTCATGTTTCATATGAAGAAGAATTTCAAGGTACATAATCTAGCCTTTTTTCTCCTTGAAATGATAATTATCATTATTTTCATGTGTACATGTGTGCACACACACACACCAATCTTAGTTTTGAATCTTCTAAAAGATTTGTCTTGGTTTCTTTTTAATCCTTCTCAATGCTTAATAGATCTTTAGTTAGATGAATCTATGCTAGCAATACCCCAATTTTGGCACCAAATGAAATTAATGGCCATGTAAAATGTATGTAACATTTTGTTGTTGTGTTTGGCATAATAGGTACTCATCAGTAAAGACAACATTGAATGTGATAATTCCAATAAACAATGTGTATAATGTGTAACATAATAAAAGTCAAGATGCCCATAGTTTTTTAAATGGAAATAAAGCATGTGATGTTGGGCTCATAAGAAATGATGATGGGGTCATAGTGTAATATGTGACAAGGGATCAAGTGAAAAATCAACTCATCCATCACTTTTTTCTTTATAATAGTATGGGATATCTCATGATTGGAAAGTAAGCTTTGGATTTTATAACGGGATGAAAGTTTTTGGATGTTGCAATTTGTGGACGATGAATATATATATATAGATAGATAAGGGACTTTTTTTATCATCCTAAGCACTACTCTAAATCTTTATGCTATATGAATCAACAAAGAAGACTCATAGCACAAATCTGGCGGTGGGAAATAATAAGAGTGCTTGATTCTTTATACAAGAACTAAATGATGAATGTTGTGTGTATTGGATGGCCCTGTTACATTAAAATCTAGCACTTAAGTGCAAAGCCTCACTAGGTAGCCTATATTAAGTGCAACAATGGGAGTGTTTACCTTAGTTATGCCAAATATATTATATATATATATATATAATAAAATAAATAAATATAAAATATAAAATATAAATAAATAAATAAAATCCTCTCATTTTAGTTATGGACACAATCCAACATAAGGGAGGATTCCCTAGCATATATTAGGGATCGAGTATCTCAAATACATTAGCCTAAATCCCCCCTAAGGGTTCTATAATAAATTCCACCCAAGTACAAGAATAGGAATTAAGGTTTAAGGTGGATGGAAAAACAACTTCAATGTTTGAGTTCAAAGGTTCCTATGGCTCAATATAAAGGCTTAAATCAACCAATAGAGGCTCAAATATGTTCCCAAGCATACAAAATCTATAAATTACGCTTGGTTATCATAAATTAGCTCTTTAAATTAGAAATTGCAACAATACAATAACAACGTTCAAATTAGCCCCATAATTTATGATAAAAGAGAGTATAAAATGAGGCTTATAATATTGAGCAAATAAAGGGATAACTCACAACAATCTATCAATGGTTAGAACGTATATAATGACACCATAAACCCTAGATGCGAGCTCTAAATTAGGGTTGGAATATATATATATATTATATATATATTATATATATATATATATATATTATATATATTATATATATATTATATATAATATATTATATAACACTTTTGTTTTCCCAATTAATTGCAAACAAATGCTAACTCTAGGACAATAACTTCAAAGACAATTAATGCTAAAAATGTATGATTTTGTTGTAAATAAGCCCTAACCTACCTTATAACAAGTAAATAAAACAACTTCTAGGGTTTTAAAGATTGGCACAAGAGATAATACTAGTTCCTTTCTCAACCTACAACTAATGGAGTATAGGAGTAATAATCTTTGGAAGAAAATTATGGATGTCGAATTAATGGAAATGAGGGAGAAAAATTAGTCCCTTAATCCTCTAACCTTAGTGTTTGTTGGAAAAATATAGGGAGGAAGCTAAACCTAAGTCACCTCAAGGGAACTTGATGAAAACCTTGTGCTTTGAGATTTAGATATATATAACAGCAACAAACCATGGTCAATATTAAATAACCCTAATTCATTAACAAAAGGAAATATTCAATCACCAATCACCAATATTCATCCATGAAAAGAGAACCATCCACAAATAATATCCCAAGTGAAAGTTGATTAACTAGTGCTTTGTAGCAGACAAGAGAGAAAAGGAAAGTATCAAGTATAAATGATCTCCAAGTGTGAAAATGATCCAAGTAGGTAAATCACTCCCTATATATATGAGGGAAACCAAGCAATTTAATCCTCTAATTAGGCTAAAAGCCCCTAAAAATACAAAATCCATGATACAAGGTGGATAGGTCATTAAGACAATCCCTAAGTATAGCCTCTATAATGAATAAACATGAAAAATAACCTCAAATAATCTGCATATGTGAGTAAAATTCATTTCAAAGAGTGACATCATCCTCGTAAGTCATGTCTTCCCATGAAAATGTGTAATGGATGGCTCGAGGGGTATGTCTCATCCAATCAGTCATATTTCCTCATCCAATAGTAATGCTTCACCATCAAAATAATCACTTTAAAGTCCAATTTCATCCTCCAAGTTCCATGTCATCATCAAATGTAGTGATAGGGTGACAGCCTAATGCTAGGGTATGACATCATCAAGGTAGAAGGTTCCAAATCCCCTCCAAATGCATCCCAAGTCATCATCCTAGATAACACTCCTCAAAATTTTCCCAATGTCCTCTATCAAGGGTCATGTGTCACCTAGGAAAGTGGTGGAGCATCAACTGTGAAGAGTTGGAGAAGCATCATCATTATACCTCAATAGATCCTGCTTTCACTTGGAATACCATCTAGCACACACTTAAGGAATCAAGTGGGATCAAAATTATTGGTACGAGAAATATAAGGGCATCAAGGTGGACCATATTTAATGTTAATGACATCGAAGTTCTTCACACTCGATATCATCTCTAAATGTCTCACTAGCTTATGATTGTATACAAGTTGCTAGAGTTAGGTATGGGAAGATTAGCATATGTCCCTATTAGGTGCTTCCAACCTTAAGGGGAGAAACAATTCCTAGGCCAGCGCTTTCAAATGATAAGTGTAACTAACTAGTGGTATGGTCCAATGCTTACTTCATGAAGGGTGTCATAGCTTTATACTAGGTTATGCAAAACCATCATCCATCAGAACATCTATGGAGGGAATTCTTCGCTGCTTGAGTCACCTTCCCTCACCTTTGTTTTTCCAAACCCCTTTATTTACCTTTTTTTGCTTTGATGGGACTTTTTAACAAGCTTCATTGATTATCATTAAATAATGATGATATCCCCCTTTAATGATGGGTGAGTTATCACTTCATTAGGGTTGGGATGCTCTTTCACAAGTTCCTTTTACTTTGATAAGTGTGAAATATGCATGTAACTTAGGGATGAGTGGCTATATAAGAGGGGGTAGAGCTCAAGCTATAACTGGCTTTTGATTTTCTTTACATCCCTTGCCATTATTTTGCATATTTAACATTTGGCTTATTCTCTTTCCTTTTTTAAAAAACAACATCAACCTTAGGATGAGGTATATAGGGAACCAACAAAAGTGATTGAAAAACAACCAATAAAAATATAGGCAAACTAGTAAGGGAATGATAGAAAATGTTAAGTATGAATAACATGAACATACTACCATGATCAAAGCCTCCTCTTTGTGTCCCTTCTATAAAGTGTAAGAAAGACCATAAAGAAGGCTACACTAGCTAGAATAAAATGATAAATGCCAAGGTGAAATCAAAAAACAAGTATACATTCAAAACATCATAATCTATTATTCAATTTCAACCCATGATCCATACTAGAAAGCCAAAAAAAATAAATGAAATCACTTGCATGAAAAAATGGTTAGTGTACATCAAATATATGACCCCACCTTCATTGGATGAATATGATAGTCAATCAGACAAGCTGACCCGATAGTGGGAAAAAGGAATATGATGCTATTATCTGTGGACCAAAATGAGGTGGCTAGCCAGAAATATGTATTGTAGGAGAAAAAATTTATCTTAGGGTTAACCATGTATATGGATGGGTAACAATCCCTAATATAATTCTATGAATTATGTAGTTATTCTTCATCTCACTCATTATCAATGATTTTGATATACCTATGGCCATTAATTCTCGTTAAAAGTTTCTTGGATTTTGGGATGAAAGTGAAAGATATTTTGATGTATCCAAATCAATCATATGTACAATATAGGGGTGTTTAACATGCCATTGTTGTGTCTATATTCCCAAAATCAATCCTCTATAACTTTGTTTATGTTACCCCCTTCCCAATTCTTTAATCATGTGATCATATATCAAGAGTCAAACTTACAAAGAAAAGTGGAAATGTCTCAACAAGATCTCATATGCCATTATCTATTATATTTCTAAGTGGCTTCCCTATGAATATCATGGAGGGAGATACATTTTAGAGTTCTCTCTTTCAACCAATAAGATAATTAATCAACCTTATACTTCTTTATTACCTTTTTTGCTAATCGATCCATGAGATGATTACCTCTCATATTAACCTTGAGGAAGGTTAACTCATCACGTTGTGTGCACATGAGAGGTATTTTCCATGGAAGATAATAGTCAAAGAGGGGAAGGATAGGCTAAGGACATTATTCTCCCATTTGTAAGGCTTAAATATTGATAACTACAACGTCCTCAATTATTCAAGTCCTTTATTAGGTGAGGTTCTCCCAAAGCTTTATATTTTTATTTGCAAGAAGGCCCCTCGCTTCATTACTCTAACCAATGTAACTATATCAAAGTGGAGCACTAGTGCACTAAAACTAAGGTGAAACATTTATATCTTTTTTGGGTTGTTTTCCCTTTGATATGCATCAATCATGGACCACTAATGTGTCTAAATGAATTTGGAGCACAAGTGCGTCAAGACTAAGGTCATGCACCAATGTTTTTTTTGGGTTGTTTCTCCCTTATTGTGCATGTGTCATGGCCCAATGATTCATGTACAAGAGGAGATCACTAATGCATTAATACCAATACAAAGGATTGGTTTTCCAAGACCATTATGGACTATTAGTGTCATTTTTAGGAGCAGTTACCCCTTCAATGCACATTGTTGATGAAGCACTAATGTGAAGCATCATTGTGCTAAGGCCAAAGTAGATCACCTATGACTTTTTCTTTTATTTCCACTCAAGTTCACCCATGTCACATGGAGTACCAATGAATTGTTATATTAATTACACTAGTGCACCTATGTCAAATTGGTGCATCAAGGTCCAAATTTTAAAAAATTATGCTTACAATCTACTGAAATCCTCATATAAAAGGTGCACCTTCAAAGAGCATATTCCTTAGTGGGACCTAAGGAGCCTAGTTAGCATGTCAACTTCCCAAGGCCATAACTTTCACTTACAATCTATGGTGTGTTAGGAATTTTGGATCTTAGTGTTTTTTATCTGAAGGTTTTTGGCATTACATTAAAGCATAATATTCACCTCTTTTTGGGCTCTTTTGTGACTAAGCATAGATGTGTCATCTCTTCTAAAATATAATATACCACCAACATAACCATTTCTATTGCTATGTACATTACAATGTTTTTCACCATTTGATTCATTAATAGAATTTGGATTGTCAATATAATACATTATTTGCAATATTATATTTGTTTTTATCTTTTTCAATATTGTATGTTCTTTAATTTTTTTTCAACCCAAACAGGATAAGGTGGCCATTAGAGACTTTCTAACATATCAAAAGTGGTCATGAACTTTGTCAGATTTACAACAACATTTTAGCTCCTAAAATTCTAATGTGCTTTCCAAACACCTCCCATGTGTTTTTAGTGATATTAACGATACAAACTTTTATAAATTTGAAATTTTTTGGACCATTTTTGAGATGGAAGATTTCTTGAATGATCACCTAGAAGTCCTAAATGGCCACCTAGATCATTTAATGATAATATAAACAAGCAATGCCAATATCGAGTTGCATTAAAGATCTTTTACAATTGTCTCTATTTATTTTTTATGAACTACATGCATTTTTTAGAGTGATTCCTAGATAATAATCCTCAATGCACTCTATTTTAAGCTAAAGGCTTGGTTAATGATCCAATCGCCCTCCTTATCTACATCTTCCCCCACACAAACATATTATTCCTTAAAATGGTTTCGTTTGTTGCACTATATAAATGAGGATGTGAATGACATGTCTGATGACTATTTGTAACAATTAAATCAAAATGGAAAGAAAAAATACACTAAAATATCTCTATATATAAAATTAAAAAGATATCTATATATATATATATGACACACACACATGCATGCACACACACACACACCTAGTGCTAAGGTATAATGCCTAGGGAGGACACACATACAAAATCTTAGCACTAAGGCATAATTCCCAAGGAGGAGATCCATTCCCATTGAGACCCATTTGAAACCCTTAAGAAGAGGTAGGGAATCCAAAAGTCATTGGTAAGGCACTAGATTCCTTATTTTGAGCACTTCAACATGGGACATGAAGGAGTTTATTCTTTGGAATATGTGTCTGTGTGTGTTTTCCAAGGAAAATGTGTGGGGGAACCTAAGGGGTGCTTCGCTTCACCACATTTGTAGATGGCATCCCTAGTAAACACATCAATGACTAGTGCAACTCACCTAGGGGGTTCCAATCGAGCATTTACCAACACATAACTAGCTAAATACCTAACAAAATTGGTGACAATGAATTGAGCTAACCCCTTGAAATAAAAAGGAAGAGGGTGAAATATTAAAACTTCCTAAAAATTCACCCATTCCAATAATACTCTAAATCAAGTATTATATATAATTAAAATAAAATTTAATTTACCAATTCAAAGTGCTCAACTATATAAATGACCATATAGAGATTATGTAACATTTTTAGAAGACCTTACAAAAATTATGCAACATTTCTTGTTGTATTTGGTATAATGGGTACTTATTAGTAAAGACAACATTGATTATCGTTCTCCCTGATGGGGGTGGCACATCAAGGAGATTTGAGGCCTGGGAAGGGGATTCACCATCCCATGTCCCAACATGGTAATTAAATTATTTATGGATTGGCACCTAGGTGACATGCATGAGGGTTCACCCTTTAAAGCCATTTCAATGCGAGTAGTTATGATATTAATGATAGCTTGTGTGAATCTATGTATGAGGTAACTTAGGAGGAGTTGGTGGGATTTACATCGAAAGAAGGGAGGGTCAAGCGAAATGGGGAGGCATTTTCGGACATGGTGGCTCATTTGTGCAGTGGAGATTATGGGGAAGCCTACAAGAGAGGCTCATATTCTTAACCTTGTGAGGAAATGGAGTTTCTTGTGAAGATTTGGCCTTAAGCGTTCCAAAGAACATAAAATTAAGGGTAAGGCAAAGTGGTTTATTTGTTTTGAGGTGAACATTGGTTACTCTCCTGCGAAATTGTCTGCCCTCATTGTGATCTCAATGTCCCATAGTTCACTCAAGCTATCGTTGTGGGTGATATATACCAGGTATAATCTTAGAAGCCTAAAATTGGCTTTTTTGTTGATTAATAGTGGGGTGTTGTGCTATAATTCAATTGAATATAGTGGGTTAGCATCCTAGTGTCTCAAGTTGTTTGCAACATTGATTGTTTGAGTACTTGTCCAGAAGCGAAAACGTTTAGTGGATAATTGGTTGTTTGGGATATCTCCATAAGTTGAATTAGGGAGCGTGATCATTTTGAGCCCAAGCAACCCTCAACCTTCTTGTGAATTTATGGATGGTTGGAGAATTAACATAGTGACATGTTTAGTAGTGGCATTTGGTCCTAGTGCTAAACAAAGTAGCAGTAAGGATACAACTTGTAGACAACTCTATCTAGATTTGGAGGTGATTTCCATGGCTGCCCTAGATAAGTGCATTTGGACATTTTGAATGTCAGAGGATATGGCCCACAAGGTGGTAAGAGTGTACTCATGAAAGCTTGTTACAGTTCATCAGTGCAATAGAAATAATATCATTACAAGAATCGAAAGAGTAAGGCAAGTACAAGAAATGCATCTGCAACGTGGTTGGAGATGAAGAGGTAGGCAAGTGAGGGAGGATCCTAGTTGACTGTAGCCTTTAGAGTAGATCCAGGGAGAGATTTATGACCCATTAGTACCTTTGGAAACTCCCTCTAGGAAGGAAACCCCCTCACTAGAAGGCATTACCAACCTTTTGCACTAGATGTGTAATTTAATAGAACAACTAAACTATGCTAGGAAGGATGACCATTAGGATATACTATATTCTATGAATCATCTTCAGAGGAACTTATGGGAGACACATGACACGTTGGTCAACTTATGAAGGGGGCAGAGATGCATCTAGGAGTAGCTTGAGCGAATGGATTCTTGCCTGGCTCACATGGAAGATCACATGCACTGTGAATTCAAGCCCTTGCCAACTCTTGGCTCAGGTCCAAATCATCTTGTCCTAGTAAATCTTGACGATGCTTGATGTTAGTTGGTTGTCTTCTAGTTTTATCGGTGTTTTGATATTTTTTTCGGTTTATGTGTGTAAGAGATTGTCCTTTTGTAAGTTTGTGATGTACTTGGGTATGCACATGTTGGCTAATAAATCTAGCAAGAGGGAGGTCAACCAATTTTTGGACTCCTATAACAACAAATGTAATCTTTTGAATGAATAGAAACCTTCAATTTAAAAATAAAAGAAAAAGGAAAAAAACATTGATCGTCATTCTTTTAATAAACAATGCTTATATTGTATGATGTAATAAGGGGTGATATGCCCATGCTTTTATTAATGGAAATAAAGAACATGATATCCTAGAAGGCATAATTATAAGCCTGAGTGTAACAAGTGGTGAGGATTCTAGTGAAAATAAAATAAAAAAAACTTCCCATGTATAATAGTCATGGAAAATGGGAAAATGATTTTTCTCTTATTCATCCATTTTCTCTTTATTATAGTTTTGGAGCTCTCATGATTGGCAAGTAAGCTTTGGATTGTAGGATGGTATGATGGTAGTTGGATCCTATTACCCATGAATCATATATGTGTGTGTGTGCGATAATATATATTATATATATATATATATATATTTATATATTATATATATATTATATATATATATATATATATATTATATATATATTATATATATATATATAAGAGGAATTTTATTTAAAAAGTAGGCATTGATTGGATATTATCATTCATAAATGATCCAGGTGGATATTGGTGGTCACTCGTCCATTCCACTTGGACCCACACCACTGTTTCCTTTCAAATTTCTTAATTCTAGCACAACTTTCTATTTTTGGCAGTTTTTCGAGTCCTAAACTTCTGGAGCCGTTTTGAGGTCCTAAAAGATGTTTTATGAGAAAACAAAGAGATTAGAAAAGTGCCATAATTTGTTTCACATATTATTTTTTTTGTCGTCTCGTGGACATCTTCGAAACGAGGTATTATGATAGTCAAACAAAGATTGTATGCCAAAGTTACAACCCTGGGAAGTTGGCAGTCCAACTTATCCCAATGGGGCCCAAAACCGTTGGTGCTTCATCTCCTAGGGTTAGGGTTTCACACTTCTTTTTTATGATAAAAAGGCCTTTGAGCCTCATTGTAACACAATTCAAAAGGCATGTAGCCATCACATCTCTTCTAAGACATAAGCTACCATCGTTGAGCTAGTTTGTTCCATTATGCATGTAAACAATTTTCAATACTTGTTATTAATTAATTGAAATTTTGTTATTTCGTTGTACCTCTATGTTTTGTTTAAATATGTATTTCAATTCGTTCCTTCATAAATCCATATCAATAAATGATGAATGGCAACGAGATATATATGAATGCATTTGCTAACATAATAGGCATTGATTTAGATATCTATTATATCACATTCATCATATAAGACTAGTAGCTCTCATATGATAAGGGGAAATAATAAGAGTGCTTGATACTTTAGGTCATGGATTGGGTTATGAATTTCATGTGCTTTAATTTATTTATCTCAATATGGTTTTATAAATTATGTAAAAAAAAATTCTCTCACTCGCCATTAAGGATTTTGATATGTTGATGGCCTTTAATTTTGCCTAAAATATTCTTGGGTTTTGGGAAGGGGGAAGAGAGAGATTCCAATGGATCTAAATTGACTAGAAACAAAAAATAGGAAGGGAGAAAAATGCAATCTCTAAGCCTATAATATTAGAACCAGTCCTCCAAAAATTCCTTTAAGTTATCCTCTTCTGAATTCTCAAATCTCAAGATGGTACCTTTGATCAAGGGCTAAATTTTCAAGTAAAAGTGAGAATATATAAATAAGTGGGCATATTTCATACACAAATGGGTTACAAGTTGGCCTTCCCATTGTGGAGCTCTCTTGTTTAACCAATGGGATAGCTCTTTGACTTTTGACTTCCTGTGCACCCATGTTTTTTCATATACTTACGAGAGGATTTTATTATCTCTTAACCTTGAATAATGTTATATCATCCAATTGGGTGCATAAGAGAGACATTTCATGCAAGATGAGAGCAAGGGGAGGGGAGGAAGGGGTTTTTCCATTTGTAAGGCTCAAAGGATAAATCATGGAGTCCCTAATTACTCAGATTCTTTCCCTGGTAAGGTATTCTAGAATCCTTATACCTTAAGATGTCGGAAGGGCTCCCACTTCATTATTTATCATTCAATGCACATTTGTTACAAAGGGCTCCCACTTCATTATTTCCAATCCAGTGCACATTTTTTTATGGAGGACCCAGGCACCTATACCAAAGTGGAGCACTAATGCACTAAGACGAGAGAAGCATCAATATTATTTTGGGGTTGCTTTCCCTTTGGTATGCATTAATCATGGAGAATTGATGTGCCTAAACCTATCTACAAGACTAAAATCAAGCATTGTTGTCTTCATTAGATTGTCACCACTCTAGTGGCCATGGCGAGTGGAACTCTATTGCATAGATGAAAGGGAAGTATCGATGCACGAATACTAATGTGGAACATAGATGTACCAAAACCAATGTGTCAATATTAATGTGGAGCATTAATGTCTATTTGTGGGGTTTTTGTCCCTTTGATGCACATCATTCATGAAGCATCAATGTGCATAATGTGGAGCACTAATGCACCAAAGGCAAGTAAAAAACTTGTGACTTTTGTTGGTTGTTATCAACTAGGTTGTTTGGGTCATGGAGTACATGTGCAATGTTGTATTAAGTGCAATTTTGCGCCTATGTCATATGAATGCATCAAGGCCCAACATTTGCAAAAACTATGCCTACAACCTCTACTAAAATCCTTGTTCTGAATGGGGCAAATTTGAGGAAGATAACCATTGGTGGGCCCCAAAGAGTCTACTTGGTACATCAATTGCTTCGGGTGATAACTTTAACCTATAAGCTCTAGTGAACTATGGTTTTTGTATCTTAGGGTTTTTTCCTTTTAGTGTTTTTGGCGTTATGTTAAAAGGTAGTATGAGCCTCCTTTTATGGGCCTTTTTTGGTAATCATAGTCACTATGGCATCTCTTCTTAGAGTTAAGATACCTCCATTCTAATATCTTGTATTTCTATGTATATTGTAGTATTTTTCAATATTTGATTAATCAATAGAATTTGGTTTTTTTTTCCCTATAATATTATATTTGCATTACAATATTTGTGTTCTCTCTACCATATTATAAATATCTCTCTCGTATATATACGAGAGATATATTATATATATTCTCTCTACCATATTATATGTACAACGAAGAGTATGGGAGATACAATATGTGGAAGATATGTAGGGGATTAATGACATTATCCAATGTCTAGCTTCCATTAGGTTGGAAAATTGGGATTTTTTGGATTATAGTGATATAATCAATATTTTGATAACCTATAAAAGTCAAATTACCAACACAATGACACACGACCTTCCGATATGGAAGTAAAGCAGTTAGTGGAGACAATCACTCAACTTCAAGAAGAAATTATTACCCTTCAATTAAGACACAATTAGTTGATTTCCAACTTAACTATCATCATGAGGTTGTTAGTTGAGTAGAGAATTGCAAAGTAAAAAGGAGGACGAGCTCTCAAGCCTTCACCAATAAATTGAGGGCCTACTCTTAGCTATTAATATGTGATAATCAAACCAATCTTCTTCCAACAATTATATAAGTACAATAGCCCGGTCTTACCTAATCTTAATGTAACAATCTTGTATCAAAATGAGAGATTAGAGAAGATTAAGTAAATGTTATCAAGTTTTGTTTGTTTTTTGACATATGTACGGATTTTAACATAGTTTTGATTATGAAAATTATAAGCATATTGAGTAATCTAAGGTAGATAGAGATGCAAATCAAAATAGAAATTGTATTTCTTTTTATATACTTACTACGTTCTTAACACAAATGTTAATAATATAAAAAATTTCATTCTAAAAAAATTAAATAATTCTATAATTAATAATTTCAAATATTTTTTAATAAAAATAAATTAATTATATAAAATATACAACATTCTTATATTTTAATGTATGGCAACACTATGTTATTATATTATTTTATAGTCATATTCTATTTCTTCTATGTTTTAGAAAGTTTTTTCTATATTTTTCAATGTAATAAAAAATTTGACAAAAAATTCTTAGAATTGCTAATTTAAATTGTAAACTTTCCATAATTTAAGTAATAAACTTTCTAAAATTCAAATGCCCAAAATATATAGTCAAACCTCCCATTTAAACAGTAAAAAACTTCTTAACATAAACTCTTAAACTTAACTTATAACATATTTAAGAAAACCTATTTTATGGGGAACACTCTCGTATCATAATTGACAAAATAAGTACTTGTTGCTAACATTCACATTAACCATAATTATTTTAGATGTAATAAAGGGAAACATGCCGATGCTTTTATTAATAGAAATAAATTACACGATAACGTAGAGGGAAAAATGTTGGGTTAAAGTGTGCTAAGGGATCAAGTGAAAATATCCCATTGGGAAAGATTGGTTCTTTTCTCATAGTATGACAGCTCTTGCGATTGGAAAGTAGAGCAAACTTTGCATTTTCCCGGAACAAAGTGTGATGAGGGCATTGGGAATGGAAAAAGTGGTTGTTTTTTCATTCTTTTCTTATTTTAAATTGTTATTATTATTAATTTAAAAAAATATTATATAAGTTTTAGTGAAGTTATATAAATTAATTGGTTAGTAATATTTATAAACATTAATTTTATATAATATTAAAAATACTTTATTTATTATATATAAAATATAATAAAACTTAACTAAATTATAATTTTATTTTAATGTTATTATTATTAATTTAAAAAATTTTATATACGTTTTTTGTTTTTGTTTTTTAAATGTTTTTTATTTGAGATGGGTGACTGCTACATCTACTAAAATGCAATTTCAAGTAGATACATCCAAAGAGATCACTCCTTACCGAAACAACAAAGCCTAACCTTCAGAGCATCAAGGAGAATTGGATCCACAACCTCTCAATAGTGAGGTGCCTTTAAACATATATGCATCTAAAAAATATGGAACAAAATTCTTAACCATGAAATTCTTATTGGTTGAAAGAAGACGAATCCACCCACCATGGGATGCTCATCACCAAACATATATGCATTTAAAAAACATGGAACAAAATTCTTAACCCTGAAATTCTTATTGGTTGGAAGAAGACAGATCCACCACCATGGGATGCTCATCACCAAGATTGTACAAGGCCACCATGGGATGCTCATCACCAAGATTGTATGCATTTAAAAAACATGGAACAAAATTCTTAACCATGAAATTATTATTGGTTGGAAGAAGACGGATCCACCCACCATGGGATGCTCATCACTAAGATTGTACAAGGTCATCATGGGATGCTCATCACCAAGATTGTATACATTTAAAAAACATGGAACAAAATTCTTAACCATGAAATTCTTAATGGTTGGAAGAAGACGAATGGGATGCTCATCACCAAGATTGTATACATTTAAAAAACATAGAACAAAATTCTTAACCATGAAATTCTTAATGGTTGGAAGAAGACGAATCCACCCACCATGGGATGCTTGATGCTCATCACCAAGATTGTAAAAGGCCACCATGGGATGCTCTATGCTCATCACCAAGATTGTACAAGGCCACCATGGGATGCTCATCAATACAAGGCTTTGGTGGAGTTGTAAGGCCACCATGGGATGCTCTATGCTCATCACCAAGATTGTACAAGGCCACCATGGGATGATCATCAATACAAGGCTTTGGTGGAGTTGTATGAGGCCACCATGGGAATCCACCCGGCTTTGGTGGAGTTGTATGAGGCCACCATGGGAATCCACCCACCATGGGATGCTCAATGCTCATCACCAAGATTGTACAAGGCCACCATGGGATGTTTTATGGTCATCACCAAGATTGTACAAGGCCACCATGGGATGCTCATCAATACAAGGCTTTGGTGGAGTTGTAAGACCACCATGGGATGCTCTATGCTCATCACCAAGATTGTACAAGGCCACCATGGGGTACTCATCAATACAAGGCTTTGGTGGAGTTGTATGAGGCCACCATGGGATGCTCATCACTATAAGGCTTTGGTAGAGTTTAAAGTTTATTTCCCCCATAGTGACTTCCATTCCTTAGCCCCTTCCCATGAGGTTTGAACTTGTGACTTGGTGGGGACTAAACCCCAGGAAAACCAACTTGTCTACACCTCATGGGTATTTAATCAATCACTTTAATTAAAAGGACAAAAGTGCATAACTACTTTGTAATAAATATCAACCCTTGATTTTTTATACTATTATGAATATTTTAAAATATTTGGTGGAGATTAAAATCCTACCAACTACTTAATAATTATTGATAGTTAAACTAAAATTCTAGAAACCCTATTCCAAAGTAGACACCTAATAATTATTAACAATTAAATTAAAATTTTGGAAGTCCTATTCCAAAATAGACAGGCCAATGGTCATAATTAGGTGGATTGTAAGGATTTAACCTCCACTGAATATTCTAAAATATTTTTAGTGGTAGTGATAGAACAAAGGTTAATATTTATTTTAAAAATAGTTATGCATTTTATTCCCTTTTAATTAAATTGATTGCTTAATATATTAATTCTTGAATTAAGGCTTCTGTGATCCATATCAAGTTTATTGAGAAGAGTCTTCAGCCAAAATCACATCATAATTCATTTATCCATGGGAACCAACGAGTGGTTCATCCTCAGGACACAGATCATGGCTACATGTTAAATAGAGAGAGGAAGTCATCCAACGGCTATATTTGACTGGAAACGACTATATTTGATGAGGCAACTAGACTGGACTAACGGTTACTAATCAACGGCTATGTTTGACTGGGCAACAAGACCAAGGAATAGGGAAAGTAAAAAATAATTAGTTAATTAATTTGTAAGTTAGTTTAGTTATATTTATTACCATATGCTAGTAATTAATTATCAAGAGTATGAATCAATAATCTATTAATAGGCCTTTTTATTAAAACTAAATAGACAAATAGATAGTTAATTAATTTCAGGGTTAGTGTGTTATATTTATTTAATTGCCATGAACCATAACCTATTAATAGATCCATTTATTATTATTAAAACTATCTAAATGAATAAAGCATATATCATTAAATTATATGAAATAATAAGAAAAATTAAAATAAACCTATTAAATTAGTTAAATAATGACATCATACTAACTAAAAAGGAATCCAACAATATT